>OX377618.1:266108877-266291394 GCA_947397865.1 Polietes domitor
AAATTTTTGAGGTTTTTGGCTAAAAATTGATATTTTGAAGATTTTTTCAGAACTTTGGCATATAGAAGGTGAAACTAGACGGAATTACCTTTAATTTGATGGTAGTCCCATCAACTAAAGTATCTCCATTTGGCCACAATGGACGCACTAGTCATCCTCTCCAGAAATTTTTGAGGTTTTTGGCTAAAAATTGATATTTTGAAGATTTTTTCAGAACTTTGGCCTTTACACGGTGAAACTAGACGGAATTACCTTTAATTTGATGGTAGTCCCATCAACTAAAGTATCTCCATTTGGCCACAATGGACGCACTAGTCATCCTCTCCAGAAATTTTGGGAGTTTTTTTTGGCAAAAAATTGATATTTTGAAGATTTTTTCAGAACTTTGGCCTTTACACGGTGAAACTAGACGGAATTACCTTTAATTTGATGGTAGTCCCATCAACTAAAGTATCTCCATTTGGCCACAATGGACGCACTAGTCATCCTCTTCAGAAATTTTGGGAGGTTTTTGGCTAAAAATTGATATTTTGAAGATTTTTTCAGAACTTTGGCATATAGAAGGTGAAAAGGTGAAACTAGACGGAATTACCTTTAATTTGATGGTAGTCCCATCAACTAAAGTATCTCCATTTGGCCACAATGGACGCACTAGTCATCCTCTCAGAAATTGTTGAGGTTTTTGGCTAAAAATTGATATTTGAAGATTTTTCAGACTTTGGCATATAGAAGGTGAAACTAGACGGAATTACCTTTAATTTGATGGTAGTCCCATCAACTAAAGTATCTCCATTTGGCCACAATGGACGCACTAGTCATCCTCTCCAGAAATTGTTGAGGTTTTTGGCTAAAAATTGATATTTTGAAGATTTTTTCAGAACTTTGGCATATAGAAGGTGAAACTAGACGGAATTACCTTTAATTTGATGGTAGTCCCATCAACTAAAGTATCTCCATTTGGCCACAATGGACGCACTAGTCATCCTCTCCAGAAATTTTTGAGGTTTTTGGCTAAAATTGATATTTTGAAGATTTTTCAGAACTTTGGCCTTTACACGGTGAAACTAGACGGAATTACCTTTAATTTGATGGTAGTCCCATCAACTAAAGTATCTCCATTTGGCCACAATGGACGCACTAGTCATCCTCTCCAGAATTTTTGAGGTTTTTGGCTAAAAATTGATATTTTGAAGATTTTTTCAGAACATTGGCCTTTACACGATGAAACTAGACGGAATTACCTTTAATTTGATGGTAGTCCCATCAACTAAAGTATCTCCATTTGGCCACAATGGACGCACTAGTCATCCTCTCCAGAAATTTTTGAGGTTTTTTGCTAAAAATTGATATTTTGAAGATTTTTTCAGAACTTTGGCATATAGAAGGTGAAACTAGACGGAATTACCTTTAATTTGATGGTAGTCCCATCAACTAAAGTATCTCCATTTGGCCACAATGGACGCACTAGTCATCCTCTCCAGAAATTTTGGGAGGTTTTTGGCTAAAAATTGATATTTTGAAGATTTTTTCAGAACTTTGGCATATAGAAGGTGAAACTAGACGGAATTACCTTTAATTTGATGGTAGTCCCATCAACTAAAGTATCTCCATTTGGCCACAATGGACGCACTAGTCATCCTCTCCAGAAATTTTGGAGGTTTTTGGCTAAAAATTGATATTTTGAAGATTTTTTCAGAACTTTGGCATATAGAAGGTGAAACTAGACGGAATTACCTTTAATTTGATGGTAGTCCCATCAACTAAAGTATCTCCATTTGGCCACAATGGACGCACTAGTCATCCTCTCCAGAAATTGTTGAGGTTTTTGGCTAAAAATTGATATTTTGAAGATTTTTTCAGAACTTTGGCATATAGAAGGTGAAACTAGACGGAATTACCTTTAATTTGATGGTAGTCCCATCAACTAAAGTATCTCCATTTGGCCACAATGGACGCACTAGTCATCCTCTCCAGAAATTTTTGAGGTTTTTGGCTAAAAATTGATATTTTGAAGATTTTTTCAGAACATTGGCCTTTACACGATGAAACTAGACGGAATTACCTTTAATTTGATGGTAGTCCCATCAACTAAAGTATCTCCATTTGGCCACAATGGACGCACTAGTCATCCTCTCCAGAAATTTTTGAGGTTTTTGCTAAAAATTGATATTTTGAAGATTTTTTCAGAACTTTGGCATATAGAAGGTGAAACTAGACGGAATTACCTTTAATTTGATGGTAGTCCCATCAACTAAAGTATCTCCATTTGGCCACAATGGACGCACTAGTCATCCTCTCCAGAAATTTTGGGAGGTTTTTGGCTAAAAATTGATATTTTGAAGATTTTTTCAGAACTTTGGCCTTTACACGGTGAAACTAGACGGAATTACCTTTAATTTGATGGTAGTCCCATCAACTAAAGTATCTCCATTTGGCCACAATGGACGCACTAGTCATCCTCTCCAGAAATTTTGGGAGGTTTTTGGCTAAAAATTGATATTTTGAAGATTTTTTCAGAACTTTGGCATATAGAAGGTGAAACTAGACGGAATTACCTTTAATTTGATGGTAGTCCCATCAACTAAAGTATCTCCATTTGGCCACAATGGACGCACTAGTCATCCTCTCCAGAAATTTTTAGGTTTTTGGCTAAAAATTGATATTTTGAAGATTTTTTCAGAACTTTGGCATATAGAAGGTGAAACTAGACGGAATTACCTTTAATTTGATGGTAGTCCCATCAACTAAAGTATCTCCATTTGGCCACAATGGACGCACTAGTAATCCTCTCCAGAAATTTTGGAGTTTTTTGGCAAAAAATTGATATTTTGAAGATTTTTTCAGAAATTTGGCATATAGAAGGTGAAACTAGACGGAATTACCTTTAATTTGATGGTAGTCCCATCAACTAAAGTATCTCCATTTGGCCACAATGGACGCACTAGTCATCCTCTCCAGACATTTTGGGAGGTTTTTGGCTAAAAATTGATATTTTGAAGATTTTTTCAGAAATTTGGCATATAGAAGGTGAAACTAGACGGAATTACCTTTAATTTGATGGTAGTCCCATCAACTAAAGTATCTCCATTTGGCCACAATGGACGCACTAGTCATCCTCTCCAGAAATTTTTGAGGTTTTTGGCTAAAAATTGATATTTTGAAGATTTTTTCAGAACTTTGGCATATAGAAGGTGAAACTAGACGGAATTACCTTTAATTTGATGGTAGTCCCATCAACTAAAGTATCTCCATTTGGCCACAATGGACGCACTAGTCATCCTCTCCAGAAATTTTGAGGTTTTTGGCTAAAAATTGATATTTTGAAGATTTTTTTCAGAACTTTGGCATATAGAAGGTGAAACTAGACGGAATTACCTTTAATTTGATGGTAGTCCCATCAACTAAAGTATCTCCATTTGGCCACAATGGACGCACTAGTCATCCTCTCCAGAAATTTTGGGAGGTTTTTGGCTAAAAATTGATATTTTGAAGATTTTTTCAGAACTTTGGCATATAGAAGGTGAAACTAGACGGAATTACCTTTAATTTGATGGTAGTCCCATCAACTAAAGTATCTCCATTTGGCCACAATGGACGCACTAGTCATCCTCTCCAGACATTTTGGGAGGTTTTTTGGCTAAAAATTGATATTTTGAAGATTTTTTCAGAAATTTGGCATATAGAAGGTGAAACTAGACGGAATTACCTTTAATTTGATGGTAGTCCCATCAACTAAAGTATCTCCATTTGGCCACAATGGACGCACTAGTCATCCTCTCCAGAAATTTTTGAGGTTTTTGGCTAAAAATTGATATTTTGAAGATTTTTCAGAACTTTGGCATATAGAAGGTGAAACTAGACGGAATTACCTTTAATTTGATGGTAGTCCCATCAACTAAAGTATCTCCATTTGGCCACAATGGACGCACTAGTCATCCTCTCCAGAAATTTTTGAGGTTTTTGGCTAAAAATTGATATTTTGAAGATTTTTTCAGAACTTTGGCATATAGAAGGTGAAACTAGACGGAATTACCTTTAATTTGATGGTAGTCCCATCAACTAAAGTATCTCCATTTGGCCACAATGGACGCACTAGTCATCCTCTCCAGAAATTTTGGGAGGTTTTTGGCTAAAAATTGATATTTTGAAGATTTTTTCAGAACTTTGGCATATAGAAGGTGAAACTAGACGGAATTACCTTTAATTTGATGGTAGTCCCATCAACTAAAGTATCTCCATTTGGCCACAATGGACGCACTAGTCATCCTCTCCAGAAATTGTTGAGGTTTTTGGCTAAAAATTTATATTTTGAAGATTTTTTCAGAACTTTGGCATATAGAAGGTGAAACTAGACGGAATTACCTTTAATTTGATGGTAGTCCCATCAACTAAAGTATCTCCATTTGGCCACAATGGACGCACTAGTCATCCTCTCCAGAAATTGTTGAGGTTTTTGGCTAAAAATTGATATTTTGAAGATTTTTTCAGAACTTTGGCATATAGAAGGTGAAACTAGACGGAATTACCTTTAATTTGATGGTAGTCCCATCAACTAAAGTATCTCCATTTGGCCACAATGGACGCACTAGTCATCCTCTCCAGAAATTTTTGAGGTTTTTGGCTAAAAATTGATATTTTGAAGATTTTTTCAGAACTTTGGCATATAGAAGGTGAAACTAGACGGAATTACCTTTAATTTGATGGTAGTCCCATCAACTAAAGTATCTCCATTTGGCCACAATGGACGCACTAGTCATCCTCTCCAGAAATTTTGGGAGTTTTTTGGCAAAAAATTGATATTTTGAAGATTTTTCAGAACTTTGGCCTTTACACGGTGAAACTAGACGGAATTACCTTTAATTTGATGGTAGTCCCATCAACTAAAGTATCTCCATTTGGCCACAATGGACGCACTAGTCATCCTCTCCAGAAATTTTGGGAGGTTTTTGGCTAAAAATTGATATTTTGAAGATTTTTCAGAAATTTGGTATATAGAAGGTGAAACTAGACGGAATTACCTTTAATTTGATGGTAGTCCCATCAACTAAAGTATCTCCATTTGGCCACAATGGACGCACTAGTCATCCTCTCCAGAAATTTTTGAGGTTTTTGGCTAAAAATTGATATTTTGAAGATTTTTTCAGAACTTTGGCATATAGAAGGTGAAACTAGACGGAATTACCTTTAATTTGATGGTAGTCCCATCAACTAAAGTATCTCCATTTGGCCACAATGGACGCACTAGTCATCCTCTCCAGAAATTTTTGAGGTTTTTGGCTAAAAATTGATATTTTGAAGATTTTTTCAGAACTTTGGCCTTTACACGGTGAAACTAGACGGAATTACCTTTAATTTGATGGTAGTCCCATCAACTAAAGTATCTCCATTTGGCCACAATGGACGCACTAGTCATCCTCTCCAGAAATTTTGGGAGTTTTTTGGCAAAAAATTGATATTTTGAAGATTTTTTCAGAACTTTGGCCTTTACACGGTGAAACTAGACGGAATTACCTTTAATTTGATGGTAGTCCCATCAACTAAAGTATCTCCATTTGGCCACAATGGACGCACTAGTCATCCTCTCCAGAAATTTTGGGAGGTTTTTGGCTAAAAATTGATATTTTGAAGATTTTTTCAGAAATTTGGTATATAGAAGGTGAAACTAGACGGAATTACCTTTAATTTGATGGTAGTCCCATCAACTAAAGTATCTCCATTTGGCCACAATGGACGCACTAGTCATCCTCTCCAGAAATTTTTGAGGTTTTTGGCTAAAAATTGATATTTTGAAGATTTTTTCAGAACTTTGGCATATAGAAGGTGAAACTAGACGGAATTACCTTTAATTTGATGGTAGTCCCATCAACTAAAGTATCTCCATTTGGCCACAATGGACGCACTAGTCATCCTCTCCAGAAATTTTTGAGGTTTTTGGCTAAAAATTGATATTTTGAAGATTTTTTCAGAACTTTGGCATATAGAAGGTGAAACTAGACGGAATTACCTTTAATTTGATGGTAGTCCCATCAACTAAAGTATCTCCATTTGGCCACAATGGACGCACTAGTCATCCTCTCCAGAAATTTTTGAGGTTTTTGGCTAAAAATTGATATTTTGAAGATTTTTTCAGAACTTTGGCATATAGAAGGTGAAACTAGACGGAATTACCTTTAATTTGATGGTAGTCCCATCAACTAAAGTATCTCCATTTGGCCACAATGGACGCACTAGTCATCCTCTCCAGAAATTTTGGGAGGTTTTTGGCTAAAAATTGATATTTTGAAGATTTTTTCAGAACTTTGGCCTTTACACGGTGAAACTAGACGGAATTACCTTTAATTTGATGGTAGTCCCATCAACTAAAGTATCTCCATTTGGCCACAATGGACGCACTAGTCATCCTCTCCAGAAATTTTTGAGGTTTTTGGCTAAAAATTGATATTTTGAAGATTTTTTTCAGAACTTTGGCCTTTACACGGTGAAACTAGACGGAATTACCTTTAATTTGATGGTAGTCCCATCAACTAAAGTATCTCCATTTGGCCACAATGGACGCACTAGTCATCCTCTCCAGAAATTTTTGAGGTTTTTGGCTAAAAATTGATATTTTGAAGATTTTTTTAGAACTTTGGCATATAGAAGGTGAAACTAGACGGAATTACCTTTAATTTGATGGTAGTCCCATCAACTAAAGTATCTCCATTTGGCCACAATGGACGCACTAGTCATCCTCTCCAGAAATTTTGGGAGTTTTTTGGCAAAAAATTGATATTTTGAAGATTTTTTCAGAACTTTGGCCTTTACACGGTGAAACTAGACGGAATTACCTTTAATTTGATGGTAGTCCCATCAACTAAAGTATCTCCATTTGGCCACAATGGACGCACTAGTCATCCTCTCCAGAAATTTTGGGAGGTTTTTGGCTAAAAATTGATATTTTGAAGATTTTTTCAGAACTTTGGTATATAGAAGGTGAAACTAGACGGAATTACCTTTAATTTGATGGTAGTCCCATCAACTAAAGTATCTCCATTTGGCCACAATGGACGCACTAGTCATCCTCTCCAGAAATTGTTGAGGTTTTTGGCTAAAAATTGATATTTTGAAGATTTTTTCAGAACTTTGGCATATAGAAGGTGAAACTAGACGGAATTACCTTTAATTTGATGGTAGTCCCATCAACTAAAGTATCTCCATTTGGCCACAATGGACGCACTAGTCATCCTCTCCAGAAATTTTTGAGGTTTTTGGCTAAAAATTGATATTTTGAAGATTTTTTCAGAACTTTGGCCTTTACACGGTGAAACTAGACGGAATTACCTTTAATTTGATGGTAGTCCCATCAACTAAAGTATCTCCATTTGGCCACAATGGACGCACTAGTCATCCTCTCCAGAAATTTTTGAGGTTTTTGGCTAAAAATTGATATTTTGAAGATTTTTTCAGAACTTTGGCCTTTACACGGTGAAACTAGACGGAATTACCTTTAATTTGATGGTAGTCCCATCAACTAAAGTATCTCCATTTGGCCACAATGGACGCACTAGTCATCCTCTCCAGAAATTTTTGAGGTTTTTGGCTAAAAATTGATATTTTGAAGATTTTTTCAGAACTTTGGCCTTTACACGGTGAAACTAGACGGAATTACCTTTAATTTGATGGTAGTCCCATCAACTAAAGTATCTCCATTTGGCCACAATGGACGCACTAGTCATCCTCTCCAGAAATTTTGGGAGGTTTTTGGCTAAAAATTGATATTTTGAAGATTTTTTCAGAACTTTGGCATATAGAAGGTGAAACTAGACGGAATTACCTTTAATTTGATGGTAGTCCCATCAACTAAAGTATCTCCATTTGGCCACAATGGACGCACTAGTCATCCTCTCCAGAAATTTTGGGAGGTTTTTGGCTAAAAATTGATATTTTGAAGATTTTTTCAGAAATTTGGCATATAGAAGGTGAAACTAGACGGAATTACCTTTAATTTGATGGTAGTCCCATCAACTAAAGTATCTCCATTTGGCCACAATGGACGCACTAGTCATCCTCTCCAGAAATTTTTGAGGTTTTTGGCTAAAAATTGATATTTTGAAGATTTTTTCAGAACTTTGGCATATAGAAGGTGAAACTAGACGGAATTACCTTTAATTTGATGGTAGTCCCATCAACTAAAGTATCTCCATTTGGCCACAATGGACGCACTAGTCATCCTCTCCAGAAATTTTTGAGGTTTTTGGCTAAAAATTGATATTTTGAAGATTTTTTCAGAACTTTGGCATATAGAAGGTGAAACTAGACGGAATTACCTTTAATTTGATGGTAGTCCCATCAACTAAAGTATCTCCATTTGGCCACAATGGACGCACTAGTCATCCTCTCCAGAAATTTTTGAGGTTTTTGGCTAAAAATTGATATTTTGAAGATTTTTTCAGAACTTTGGCATATAGAAGGTGAAACTAGACGGAATTACCTTTAATTTGATGGTAGTCCCATCAACTAAAGTATCTCCATTTGGCCACAATGGACGCACTAGTCATCCTCTCCAGAAATTTTGGGAGGTTTTTGGCTAAAAATTGATATTTTGAAGATTTTTTCAGAACTTTGGCCTTTACACGGTGAAACTAGACGGAATTACCTTTAATTTGATGGTAGTCCCATCAACTAAAGTATCTCCATTTGGCCACAATGGACGCACTAGTCATCCTCTCCAGAAATTTTTGAGGTTTTTGGCTAAAAATTGATATTTTGAAGATTTTTTTCAGAACTTTGGCCTTTACACGGTGAAACTAGACGGAATTACCTTTAATTTGATGGTAGTCCCATCAACTAAAGTATCTCCATTTGGCCACAATGGACGCACTAGTCATCCTCTCCAGAAATTTTTGAGGTTTTTGGCTAAAAATTGATATTTTGAAGATTTTTTCAGAACTTTGGCATATAGAAGGTGAAACTAGACGGAATTACCTTTAATTTGATGGTAGTCCCATCAACTAAAGTATCTCCATTTGGCCACAATGGACGCACTAGTCATCCTCTCCAGAAATTTTGGGAGTTTTTTGGCAAAAAATTGATATTTTGAAGATTTTTTCAGAACTTTGGCCTTTACACGGTGAAACTAGACGGAATTACCTTTAATTTGATGGTAGTCCCATCAACTAAAGTATCTCCATTTGGCCACAATGGACGCACTAGTCATCCTCTCCAGAAATTTTGGGAGGTTTTTGGCTAAAAATTGATATTTTGAAGATTTTTTCAGAACTTTGGTATATAGAAGGTGAAACTAGACGGAATTACCTTTAATTTGATGGTAGTCCCATCAACTAAAGTATCTCCATTTGGCCACAATGGACGCACTAGTCATCCTCTCCAGAAATTGTTGAGGTTTTTGGCTAAAAATTGATATTTTGAAGATTTTTTCAGAACTTTGGCATATAGAAGGTGAAACTAGACGGAATTACCTTTAATTTGATGGTAGTCCCATCAACTAAAGTATCTCCATTTGGCCACAATGGACGCACTAGTCATCCTCTCCAGAAATTTTTGAGGTTTTTGGCTAAAAATTGATATTTTGAAGATTTTTTCAGAACTTTGGCCTTTACACGGTGAAACTAGACGGAATTACCTTTAATTTGATGGTAGTCCCATCAACTAAAGTATCTCCATTTGGCCACAATGGACGCACTAGTCATCCTCTCCAGAAATTTTTGAGGTTTTTGGCTAAAAATTGATATTTTGAAGATTTTTTCAGAACTTTGGCCTTTACACGGTGAAACTAGACGGAATTACCTTTAATTTGATGGTAGTCCCATCAACTAAAGTATCTCCATTTGGCCACAATGGACGCACTAGTCATCCTCTCCAGAAATTTTTGAGGTTTTTGGCTAAAAATTGATATTTTGAAGATTTTTTCAGAACTTTGGCCTTTACACGGTGAAACTAGACGGAATTACCTTTAATTTGATGGTAGTCCCATCAACTAAAGTATCTCCATTTGGCCACAATGGACGCACTAGTCATCCTCTCCAGAAATTTTTGAGGTTTTTGGCTAAAAATTGATATTTTGAAGATTTTTTCAGAACTTTGGCCTTTACACGGTGAAACTAGACGGAATTACCTTTAATTTGATGGTAGTCCCATCAACTAAAGTATCTCCATTTGGCCACAATGGACGCACTAGTCATCCTCTCCAGAAATTTTGGGAGGTTTTTGGCTAAAAATTGATATTTTGAAGATTTTTTCAGAACTTTGGCCTTTACACGGTGAAACTAGACGGAATTACCTTTAATTTGAATGTACGGACGCACAAACCATACGCCAGAATTTTGGTGTATACACGGTTTTTGTTTTTGCAACTTAAATTCCGAATTTATCTTCACACATTTCCCTGTTAATGGCTTAACATAGCTCTGTTAAACCATTAACAACCGACAGTGTTAACAGTGGTTTGTGTCTCTGCTACTTAAATTCGGAATTTAACTAGCGGAGACACAAACCACCTCTTTTAACAGTGGGCCATTAACGGGTTTACAGAACTATGTTAAATATAGACGTACACCTTATAATATATTTTTTACTGCTGTTGACAATATATATAATCGAAATTTACAAATCATGCACAAAAAGCATAACCCTTGATACATATATTACGAATCTACTCAAAATATTTAGAGAATCTACATATATGGCAGGTATAGAGCTGAAAACTATTTTTAAAGATTTTTAATGTGTCCGTATGAACAATTCTGCCTCTCATATATTTATATCAGAAGAAAGCCCTCGGTATGTACTTTCCGAATATACAAAAACATTTTCCAAAAGTTCACCAGAATTCTGAAAATTCGGAAAAATAAAATAAAATAAAACAAACAACACCAGTTTTTCTATGGCCTCAAGCTGAACAAATACAAAAGAGAATTAATAAAACAAAAGGTCAACAATACACAACATCAATTACTAATATCCAATTTTCTAAAATTTTTGGATTTTTTTGGAAGAAGTGCGTCCAGTGGCCATTTCTAGCAATTCTATGGTCATATATATCGCAAGAAAGACCCCGATGTATACTTTCCGAATATGCAAAAACATGTTCCAAAAGTTCTGAAAATGTCCAATTTTCTAAAAATTGTGGATTTTTTTTGTAAGAAGTGCGTCCAGTGGCCATTTGCAAATGAGAAGTTCATAAACTTTTCAGGCGATACCAAAAAAACTCAAGACGCGTTCCGAAGTTATTGCATTATTAACGAAGATATCTCTTCACAAAACGCCCAATATTACCAACTTTGGGCCAGTGAAAAACTAGAACCACGTACAACTTTGATGGAATTTTGGAATATTTAACGGAATTACTCTATATATAAATAAATATGCGTTTTATATTTCATTTGTGCTTCGGTTATTTTCTTTTTTCACATAGTGTGTCTCAAATATATATAACAACAAGTAAGAAATCCTAAGTCGGCTAAACCGACTTATATATACCCTCACTCTCAGAGAACATGTGAAGGACTTAAATTTTGCTTTTATGTTTGTGGGAGGTACTAGAAGTTTGTGTCAATTGGACCCAGCTTCCACATTTGTTAATAATTGTAAAAACATGGTCAAATATGAAGTCACAATGGATTTCAGGTACCGTTAAAGGGTGGTTAAGTTGTAAGGGCCGATGTTGAATGTGAACCACACCACAAGTTTGTTTCTGCATTTCATTTGACATTTCTCAATTTCAGACTAACTCAATTGGAACCATGGAAAGATACACAATCGAGCAACGCGTTAAAGTTATTCAGGTTTATTATGAAAATGGGCGTTCAAATCAAAATGCATATCGTGCACTTTATGATTTTTTCGAAGAAAATCATCTTCAGTGATGAGGCACATTTTCACCTCAGTGGATTCGTCAGTAAGCAGAATTGCGGCATTTGGTTGAATGATAATCCAAGACTGATTGTCGAAAAACCAATGCAACCACAAAAAGTGACTGTTATCGGGCCGTATTTTTTTCCAAAATGAGGCCGGCCAGGCATTTACTTTTTATGGCCTCAAATTGGAAGATGTGGATGTGGCCGATATGGGGTTTCAACAGGACGGTGCCACTTGCCACACAGCTAACGAAGCAATGGCTCTTTTGCGTGATAAATTCAATGGCCGTGTTATCTCACGTGGTGGCGATGTCAAATGGCCGCCAAGATCATGTGATTTGACACCGTTGGACTTCTTCCTTTGGGGTTATTTGAAAGACAAGGTGTATGTCGATAAGCCAGCAACAATTCAAGAGCTAAAGGATGAGATAATTCGGCACATTAATGGCATAAAACCTCAATTATGCCTCAGCGTCATCGAAAATTTGGACTATCGGATGCAGGTGTGCCGCCGAGGTCACGGTGGCCATTTGGCCGATATTGTGTTCCATACATAAGTGAACCATACCACTATTATTATCATAATAAAAAGAAATGACAATAATTTCCTAAATAATTTGTGTTTTATTCAAAATCAACATCGGCCCTTAAAATTTCACCATCCTATAAAACATTTAATTTTACCTAGGATAAAGACAATTGTGTGGGGGCACAATAAGGGGCGTGGCTAAAGCGTAAATATTTTTTATGTTTAAAATGAATAATTTTCAAATATCCAATTGCAACTGATTTTGACTACCCGTATGTAAGTTATATCGGTTTTATTTTAACCAAGGCTTTTCGTACTTTGTGTGGGGGCTACCAGAAGGATAGCCCATCTTCGAACTTAAACTAAGTTTGGGAAAAATATTACCATGTGCAAAATTTGAATTGATTCCTTAACTCCATTCGAAAGTTAGCGTGTACATCTGCAAGCCAGCCAGACAAACGGACGGACTGACTTAAAAAGTCATGAAACGGATTTGGTGCAAAACATACTTAGGGTCTTAGGTCACTCCTTCAATACATTACACTTTTTTTCAGTCCCAAATCACACATACCCTCCTACTTTGTAAATTGAGGGTATAATGAGGGTATTCACAAGATGTATTAAATCCATATCTAAAAGTCACCTATTATTCTAAAGAATTTTTTTTTATTATTTTTATTTAACGAAATTCAATTTATCCCAATTACGTGTTGCTTAGCGCCATTAATGGCTTTGAGAGGCGAGTTGGCAAAAAAAAAAATTAAGGTAACTCTAAATATCGTATTAGATCGAAATATAAGTTATATTTGTTTGTAATAATGAATAATTAGTTACATCTCATAATAACATTGTGAGTTTAAATAATTCAGTAATTAAGAAGCACTTCAACGTTTTGTAAAAGATATTCTTTCAATTTTTTCTTAAATATTGATAACGTATTGCTATCTCTCAAATCTTCTGGCAAATTATTAAAATGCAAACAGCCTGCATACTCCATTCTCTGCCTGGTTGTCTCCAGTCTAGTATTGAATCTATTGGAGTTAAAATTCAACGTTAGGAACTATATCCAGAATAGTTTTGCAATAATCCTTATAAAGGTTGTCCCAAGAAGAACGCAATTTTTAAATCTGGCAACATTCGAAGTGCCATTGTTTGACATTTGAACAATTGTTATTGTTTGTTAGGAGAAGGTACGAGGTTAGTAAAAATGGAGCGCTACACGAATGAACAACGCATTCTCATTGTGAAATTGTTTTACCAAAATGGTGAAAGTTTTGCGGCTACAGTTCGCAAATTGCGATCAATTTGGGGTCACAATAATGCTCCAAAAGAGTCAACTGTAAAGAGATTAATGGATGTTATGGGTCTGTTAGTGATGTAAAGACAACAACGCGCCATCGACCAGGTCGATCGACCGAAAATGTCGCAGCTGTACGTGATGATGTCGCTCAAACTCCATCCACCTCAATTCGACACCGAGCTCAGCAAATTGGTGTCTCCAAATCCACTTTGCAGCGAATTTTGACGAAAGATTTGCATCTTCATGCATACAAAGTTCAATTGACTCAGGAACTGAAGCCAACTGACCATGGACAGCGAAGGGAGTTCGTTAATTGGGTATTGGGGAGACAACATGAAAATGCTGATTTTGCCAATAAAATCATCTTCAGTGACGAGGCCCATTTTCATCTTGATGGCTTCGTCAATAGGCAGAATTGTCGCATTTGGGGTGCGGAAAATCCTCGAGTGATTCACGAGAAGCAAATGCATCCTCAACGTGTCACTGTGTGGTGTGGTTTTTGGGCTGGAGGAATCATTGGACCTTTTTTTATGAAAATGAGGCAGGTCAAGCGCAAACAGTCAATGGTGTTCGGTAACGTGAAATCATAACCAGTTTTTTCTTGCCTAGAATTGAAGAAATGAATGTGGAGGGCATGTGGTTCCAACAAGACGGCGCCACATGTCATACAGCCAGAGAAACAATTCAATTGCTGCATCAGTCATTTCCCGGTAAATATCTGTGTTTTATTTAAAATTAAAAAATTGCGCTCTTCTTGGGACACCCTTTACAAAGATACTGTGTTACGTCGAATATTCAAATTAAAGACGCATTTAAGAGCTTTATTCTGTGCAGATTGTAGTGATTTCATTTCATTACTTTTTTTATATCCATATGCCACAACTAAATACTCAAGATGACTATGAATCAGAGCTTGATATATTAGCAGCTTGTTCTTAGTATCCAATTTTCGCCCTAATTTGAAAATCAATCCCATGATAAATTTCAAATGAATCCCTAAGTATTTGATCTCATGCACTTCCTTAATTACCCGTCCATCAACCAATATGGAAAAATCATTATTCATTGTTCGCGAATGAGGACGAAATCGTAATAATTTGGTCTTTTCCGAGTTTAAAACAAGGCTATTCAGTCTTGCAAAATCGGAAATTAAGGCAGAATCTCTCTCCAGGTGAGTTTTACGAACTAAATCATATTTGTAGGGATAAAACAGAGAAATATCATCGGCAAACATTACAATAGTTCCAAACAGGCCAATATTATTTATATCGTTCACATAAACTAGGAAAAGAAGGTACCCTAAAACACTTCCCCGAGGGACTCCGCAACTTACAGGAATTGTCGAACTTTTTCATTCCCAATTTGAACATATTGTCTCCTGTTTGTAAAATAACTCTCAATGAGTTTTAACTCATTCCATTGTACACCGTAAAACGTTAGTTTGCCAAGTAAGATATTGTGATCAACCAAAACGTCATAAAATACTCCAACCCTTAAGTCATAAAATACTGGCAACCCCATGAAACCCTTTATCCAGACCCTCACATATAACATTTACTACCTTTACAACTGCTTCTTCAGTACCAGTACCTTTCATGTAACCAAATTGGTTCTTACTCAATAAAGACACCGATTCAAAATACTCTAATAGTTGGGAATGTATTATCTTTTCAAAGATCTTATCTATTATAGATAGTAATGCAATAGGTCTGTACAGTTCAATGGTGTTTGCCTGAGCTACCTTCGGTATAGGAATAACCTTGTGCAATTTCAATATGTCTGGATATATACACGTATTTATAATAGAATTAAAAAGACGTAAAATTAATACGTAAAAATCACAACTTCAGGAAAATTAGAAACATTTTGTTAAAACTGTGAAAAATTTAAAACATTTATACGGCCAATGTCAAAATATTTACAATTGAAGGATTTATAGAAGATTTTTATAGGTGAGCGCATAGCATTTATTAACGAGTTCTGGGTTACATTTCAATTAATGATTATAATTATGTTTTCACACGAAATTGAAAAGTTTTCGTTACTGTAATGCTAAAGTTTTGTTCCATTCTTATATGTAAAGACATATTCAAATTTACTATTGACATGATTGTTTCATTATTATTGATAATTTAAACATGCAACGGCACAAGGGGTAGAAAACTACCCCGGCCATATCTTGAAGACCAATATAGATATTTAATTTTTTGTCTAACATATTCAAAATTAGGTAATATTCAAAAAATCACGAAAAAAATCCAAAAGGATCGGGTACCGGGCATTAATGGGCTAAAGAGAAAAGGAAATAAAGCTAACGCTAATACTAAGTCAAAACAGAAAATATTGAAATTAACCTCATAGCACCAAGCCAATTTAGCGGATCGCTAATAAAAAGCGTTCTGTGTGGCGTTTCATAATATTAAAAGTGACATATTATAGACAAATTCACGCAGCGAAAAAAACAATTCAATTAATTTATAATCGGAATATGTAAGTTCACGATGAGAAATGTAAATTCATAACAGGAAATGTAAATTCATAATAGGAGCATGATAATTCATAATCAGCACTGTAAATTCGTAATGTGAAATGTCCAACGGTTGAATAGTTGAAACGCCGATCTCAACTATTCAACCGTTGGACTATTATTTGTGGGGTGCCCTCAGCAGCTATTTGAATGAAAGTATTTTCCATTATTAACCGGAAGGATTGTACTTTCAAATAAAAAAGAAATTTGAGAAAATATTCAGTAGTTTTTTTACAGCATTTTCAAAAAAAGTTATTTTGCGGACCCTATAGATAGCCGTTCGACAGAAATTCTGTTGCTTATGCATAGTGTTATCAAGGACTTTGTAGCGAAAGTTTGTGCGGCCAATGTCGATAGTAGTGGAGCTAATGCGCGGAAGGTACCGTAAGAAAGAATATCTCTGCTATAATTGTCAATTGATAGACTATATCACACTTGAACCACCTTTCCAACCTTTTTTGGAAATTATGCTAGTTACCAAGGGCTAAATAATTGCCTTTGGAATACCCGATTCATGTATTCTAGTTTTCGAGATATCGGCTCTTCAATGTCACATCAATACATGGGCTAAAATGGCCTAGTTTGTGTAGCTTTTGGACTTTTGACTGATTCGATGCATTCAAATAATTGGAACGAAAAATATTGTTAAAAAATAATTACATAATTCCTTTTATTTTTATAATTTTTAGTGTTTTTATGAAAAAAATATTTTTTTTAGATACGTTCCACAAGCTAAATTGGTTTGTGTCTTGGGTGTGGGACGAATTTTACTTACGAATTTATCTTGTCCTTATCTAAAAACCCGGCTGGTCGGCCTCAGGTAAAAAAACCTGGTCGTTTTTCGGTCTCGTATATGATCACATAATGTTCTACGAAAATATTCCCTTAACTTAAAATTAATTTTAGATTTAATTGCGTGTTTTTCCAAATTCATTCTAAACTGTCCCACAAAACTGAACTGAAGGAGGGTGGTGTGAATGGAAAAAATATTCTACGGCCAAATTTCGCTAGAAGTCACCGAACAAAAGAAAAGCTGTAGATATAATATTTATATAATTAAAATACCAATTTGGGTATTTAGACATGAAACAGTTTATTAATTTTTCTGTTAACTCGTGTTATCAAACAATGTCCACCATATGTCATCATTTATGAATCATTCGTAAGGTATTGTTTCCTTCTACTTATTTTCTTATATATATATATATATATATATATATATATATATATATATATATATATATATATATATATATATATATATATATATATATATATATATATATATATATATATATATATATATATATATATATATATATATATATATATATTTAATATTTCAAATATATTTTTCGCAAAATGCATTCGCGAAGACTATCGTCATTGCATGAAGTTTGTGTACCAACCGTTCGAGGTCCGGCATTGTGCGAACACAGAATGCAGTACCTCGAGAGCGTTGTATACGAGACAAAGGTAAAAAATCTAAATTTTGGAACATACAGCTGGGGTCAAAAAAATAGCAGCGACGAGATAAAAAATTTTCGGCAAATAAATATAACAGTTTTACTTCGAAAATCGTAAAAGTTTTTACTGCGATTGAAAGGTGGTATTTTGTCATTCTTAATCTGGCTTTAAATAAAAAATTAAGTTTTTGTAATTTTGAGATTAAGCCTTTAGAAACATTTAGGTCAAAAATGAGACCAGTCAAAAAAATAGCAGCGCTAATAAAAACTATAAATATTTTGTTTCAATTCACTTTAATTGAAAACTTTTTTGAATAACTATTTAAATAACGATATATTCTTGAATTTAACTCTTAGTTGCACTGATTTTATTGTTTATTACTGCTACATAAAGTGATTTCATTTATGCAACTAGTATTTTTCACCTTTCATGGGGTATTTTGGACCATGCCTCTATAATTACATGTCAAACATCGTTATTGTTTTTCAATATTGCTAGTGATACCTCTTTTTAGACACTTAAAATTGTTGATCATATTTAGGTGCGATGTCTGGCCGAACCATTCCATAACATCGATATTATTGACTTCAAACCACCTTTTTGCAAGTCGGCTGGTGTTTTCGGGATAATTGAGCTGCTAGAAGACTCATTTAAGTGGCATTCCATATTCTGCATACGTAAGCATAATATTAGGCTGTATTTTGATGTACTGGACAGAGTCCATGGTAGTTCTGGGCCAATGTATTGACTCAACTCCATAATATGAAAAACACGCCCAAGCCATTATTTGACTGTTTTGGTACTATACCTGAAGATGGATACCGTATTCTGTGGACATGTTACAAACTGTCGAGGGACTGTCCCACTATATAAAACAATTTTGATTCAACTGACCATAAAACGTGCACCCACTTCTTGGTTGGCTACACCAGGTGTGTTTTAGCCAATTGCAATTTTTTGTGGCATGTCTTTTATTTTTATGTTGGACTTTTTTCGGACTTCTGGCTTACAGATTATGTTTTCTAAGTATTCTACGAACATTTTAAACTCTGAAAGAGAGGGAGAGACATTGTTTTTATTTCGGTGACGGGCGGTAGTTGGTTTTTTGTACTAGACATTATTATTCGGCGAATGGTTGTAGGTGATATAAACAGACTTTTTCATCAGATTTTTTTTTATTTCTCTTCTTATAACATCGAATTTCTGATCATTTTAATAAAACACTGGAATAAAAGTCGAACTTCACTATATGATTTCCCCTCAGATTTCAACCTTTTCATATGAACTCGATTTTCTTCTCCACAATGCTCTACTCGCCCTACTTATGAAGAAAAATAATACAATAACATTTCAGAGATAGTGTACATTTCATAATAACTTATTTATAACATCAAATCGAATTGAAAATTTTAGATAAAATTCCCTTTTCTTGAGATTTTTTGAATGCCGCTATTTTTGACCAGTCCAAAATGTCGAATAGTCCAAAAAAAATTAAATTTCTTAAAAAAAATTAAAATCATATCACCAAATAAACAATTATTTTGTGTTTGTAACCTCATAACACAGCACTTAATGCAGAACACAAATAAGTATATGAAAATATATATTAAGCTGTGGTGCGCTGCTATTATTTTGACCGCAACTGTAGTTTACTCACTTTTGGAATTTGGTATTATTTTCCTAAACTTCTTTATGATATCTCAATTTTTGGTAGATTTTACGCAATGTTCAGCATGAATTTGTTTTCCTAAAAAAGTTGTTTTTTATTCCATTTTTTATTTTCCCGTGTAATAAAGAGGCAAGCCAAGATTCCTTATTTAATTTGTAAAGAATTTTATCACAAAACAAAAAATAAAAATAATTTTCTAAAATATTCGTTTGCGTCTACAAGATATCTAATCCTAGATCTTTTACATATGGACATTGTTTTCTTCGTTAGAATGTTGGTTATTTAAAAATAAAACAAAACATTTGTTTTCTATTTGTATTTCAATTTTTATACTTTTTTTCTAATCATAAATTTAAAAATATTTTTTTCCCAATTCTTTTGGAGACTGTTATTAAATCAATGTTTCTATGCGAAAGTGAAATTCACCACGTTTGAAGCCATCTTAATTACCTTCAATTAAAAATTTTCCCAGGCGTTATCGGACTTTTATTACCAAAATGAGAGTATGAATATTAATGATACCTTCAACTTCAAATTGGATTTTTAGTATAAAGAAATTATCTATTATTTTCTTGTTTTTAATATCGTTTTTGAAAACTACGACAAACCAGTATAATTAAGTTCGGCCGGGCCAAATTACCGACAGATTAGATGCTGTCGATCTTACGATTATAGATGTCGAACTGCACACAAACTGACAGCTTTAGATTTTGTTTAGGTATAACTGTAGGTTAACCAGGCATGGTGGAAATTGCGCTTTCATTTTTAAATAAATGTAACATCCATTATTACAATATTGACCAAACTTAAAGACCATGTCCACTAATTGTTAGAGGTCACCACAATGTTTACGTAGCGTGTTATCTCTCTACTATATACATATATAATAAATCAAGTGTCATGAAAAATAAAAATATATTCAATTTCATTCAGGGACGATTTCGCCCTATTTCATGTTCATGCTACCAACTATAGCCGTTTGGTCATGTCTCTCATTTTGCGTGTCTACACTGCCATATGAATGTAAATAAGGAATTTCATGTTTCCAGCTGCCGTTTGGTTGGTACCATTCTTGCCTGTTTTCCCCCTAAAAATATAAATTTCGAAAGAAAAAAGTCCTCCTTGTATTGAGCGTCTTTACATTCAAAGGAAAATGTGCGCCGAATTTTATCATTCAAGCTTTAGCTTGATCCACGGTACCACCACTTGTATCCCCTTTTCTCATTTTGACCCCGAAAGAAGGACTATTTCACGCGTCGTCACAGACAGATCGAAGGTGTACAGGAAATTTCATTAAATTCTGTACCATTTTTATCCCCTTTTGTCCTGTTTCTCTCGTAAGAGTACGAATTTCTAAAAACGCATTTATGTTTCGAGTCTGCATAGTTAGAGGAATGAATACACAGAATTTCATGACATTAACATTCCATATGGGCTGTATCATTTTTCCCTCTTTTCCCATATTATCCCGTAGTAGTACGAATTTATAAATGTCCATTTATTGTACGCGGCAAGAATATTGTATCGGTTGCCTCAAGATTTGACTATATTTTTAGAAACAGGACCTCGAAATGAGAAGAAAACGGGGCGACATATTATCGATATACGGCTTAGTTATCGAGTTGTCGGACGTTGAAGTTTAGAAAATCAAAAAAAGATTTCTTTTCGTAAAAACAAATAAATATTTTCGAAAACGATGTTAGTTATCGAAACATCGAAATTAAAAAATCATTTTTTTTAATTTGTTATTTTTTAGCTATTTTGAATAAAAGAAAATATTCAAAAAAATGACTAATAGAAATGTCAAAATTTTTTAGAGATCAGTAAAATAAAATGTTTCGATAAATGGCGTAGTGATCGACATATTATCGATATGTAGCTTAGTTATCGAGTTATCAGACGTTGAAGTTTAGAAAAATCAAAAAAGATTTCTTTTTTTTGTAAAAAAAATTAAAATTTTCGATAACGATATTAGTTATCGAAACATCGAAACTAATAAATATATATTTTTTAAATTTGTTACATTTTTGCTATTTTTAATAAAAAAAAAACAAAAATATTGGAAAATAATAGAAATGTCAAACAATTTTAGAGACCAGTAAAATAAAAGGTTTCGATAAATGGCGTAGTGATCAAAATATTGTATAATGTTCCTGATTATATTAATTCAAGTACACGTATTTTTAAACGAATTAAGGGCAGTTATCGAAAACTAAAAACAGTTATCGAAATTTGTTTCGATTTTTCTTCTTCTAATTTTTGATGTTGAGGGAAAAAAATCAACATCCTTAAGGTCCTTTTTATAAAAAAATATAGTAAGAATCAGGGGCCTTAATTATTAATTTTATGTTTATAGCTGTTGCTGTTCGATTGGCACCATTTTTATTCCACTTGCCGGATTTAACCCGAACGGTGCTATCGTGACCATATGGTCACACACAAAAGACGTTCACCAAAGCTTCTGGTGTGGACTACTGATAACATGAAAGTTTTATCTCAAAATTCGAAAAAAAAATAATTACAGCACTATTCGGGTTAAGGTGATTCCTAATTATCGTTAGAAATTTTATTCGGGGCAAAAATATGATGTGCATTTGTGTTAGCATATGCACTCAGAAAAAAGTATGCCACAGATTAAGTAAATATGTACTAAAACTGAGGAAAATTGAACTTCGTATAGCGCTAAGGCAATAATTGCTCACATCAAGTACAAACTTTTCCTTGAAAATAGGACATGCTTTGAATATGATTCCAGTTTAACTTTTCCTTAAAGCAAGTAAAATTTACTCAAATTGAGGAAAATTTTTCTTCAAATCAAGTAAATCTTTAGTTAATCGAAGGAAAATTTTTAAGAAAATTTACTCAAATCAAGTAAATTTATACTCAAACTGAGGAAAATATTCCGATATTTTCCTCAATCCAAGTAAATTGTTACTCAAGCAAAGTAAATTTGTAGTCATACCAAGTAAATTTATACTCAATCTGATGAAAATTTTCGGAAATGACTACGACTTTACTTGATAATTGAAATAAATTATTTTGCTTCAAAGTATGCAACACTCATATGAAAAATGATAACATGGAATAGTTCTCAAACGTTTCATCTTACTTATACTATAAAGAGTTGAGCTATTTCACCATGACTGCTGCGGAGGCTAGTGATTGTTTAGAGTAATATTTGAAGTACTTATGAAGAAAGTCTTTGCTAACGAACGAGAATTGCTTCTTAGACTACTATTCATGTATTTTTCTAAACAAACTGAAGTATTTTTATAAGTTCATTTATACTTGAATGTATGAGGAACATGGCATAAATTTAAGTACATATATTTACTTTATTTGAAGTAATAAACATACTTTTAAGTAAAAACTTCCTAGATGGATTTTTTCCACACAAATATTTTCTTCATTATTTTCTTTCATAAAAGCAAGTGAATTTTCTTCCGCATAAGTATGGATATACTTAATTATCAGAAGTATTTATTAGATCCGAAGAAATGTTGTTAAGTAAATTTACTACCCTATTTTGATTATAACGGGTGTTTTTTATTGGGGTATAGAACTTTAAGTTGGCATCACTTTTTTAACTGGCGGCCATTTTGTCAGCTGTCAAGTGATTAATATTTAGTTTGGTTTGCCATTTCATCATGAACAGGTTGACAAAAGAACAACGCTTGCAAATCGTGCAAATTTATTTCGAAAGTAATGGTTCAGTTCGCGAAGTTCACCGCAAGCTCCGTCCATTTTATGGTCGACATAATCGTCCATCAGAGCAATTAATTCGGTTAACCATGGATCGTTTTCGCACTACGTTTACTCTATGTGATAATACGCATCCGCAGAGACGTCGAACAGTGCGCACCGAAGAAACAATTGCCGCTGTAGAGCAAAGAGTTGAAGAGGACCCGAATGAATCGATTCGCCACCGTGCACAGCAATTGGAGCAGCACAGCAATTGGAGAAAGTGGTTGAAAATTGGACCTGTAGAATTGGCTATATTCGAGCCAGCCGCGGCGGCCACATGCCCGAAATCATATTTAAACATTAATGGCATAAAATTATCCTTCCAATAAAGCCAAATTGATGGACATTAAAACGATTTTCTTGTGTTTTATTTCAATTCGAAGTTCTATACCTCAATAAAAAACACCCTATATGTACTATTTTTTCTGGCTTTGAGATAAGGAAACTGAACTCATATCTAGTTAATTTTCCTTCTCGCAAGGAAATTTTAACTAAACTGGAGTAACATTGTTAAACTAAATTGGAGTATGGATTTTACTCAGATTTAAGAATGCCAATTTTCTGAGTGTGGGCATCTCCCAAAAAAATGAAATCATTTCATTTTTTCATTATTTCGACAACATTTTTTATTATGAAACTTAGAGTTAAATTTTTTAAGTTGAAGTGTTACAACGAAAATTAATATTTTTACTGAGTCGAAATATTTGTACCATCCGTTTTGCCGCGTCCGTATTTTTGCTGCACCTAATTAAAAAAATCTAAGAGATAACTCTCATTTTTCATAAATCGAACAAAATATATCCTCTGAACTTCATTTACATGTATATATGGAAGAACAAGGTTCTCAAAATATCGCTGAACTTTGTATATTTCTATAAGAGCTTCAAAAGTGTTTCCGTTTTTAGTAGCGTCCGTTTCAATGTAAAATTGTTTATAATTTTGTACAAATTTGTACTAAATCCTGACAATATATTTTTAAAATGTAGCGCTTTAGAACACTAAGAAGCTTGATCGACTTTTTTAGTTTCTTTCTTGTTTTTGGCGTAGTTTAAGGCGTGCGAATGTCGCGTCCGGGCCACTGGGAGATGCCCATATGTGGCTGATGTCTTTGCTAGGAAATTGTCCTGTGTGTAGTCAAATAATTTCTAAAATTTTTATCGGAAATGATTACTAGTATATAAAGGGTGTCTTCGATTCGACTCAGCCGAATTTAAATATCGCTTCAACTTGTCTATTGTTCTCAGCGTATATAAATAGTTGGCTAAAGTACATATCTCTCCAAACGTTCGTAACTTCCCCAAGTGCTGCAGTTGTCTTCGGTTAAAGTTAAAATATTCTATCGTCAATACCAACCAGTATGTTCGCCGGCCGTCGTTCAATTTATCAACTTCTTTTTGTTGCTCTCATCCTAAGCCTTTCGATAGGTGCAGTATTGAGTGCAAGTACTAAAAAATGTACCGAAAAGGGTGAATATGTGAGTTAAGTTTGATTTTAAATTATAATTATATGCCTAAAATCATAATAATTATTTAATGGATGGATTATGAAACATTTTCTTAAATTATTAAATTAATTATTATATTGTTGATCACAAATCTATATCTTTGTACTTCTTATTAAATATTTCTTTCTTTTCATTTCATATTTCAAATAATTACGACAGTGTCAAAATCATTGGGAATGCTGCTCCAATAGCTGCCTTAGTTTTTCATACAAGTGCGTGGGAGAGGATAAGCAACAGGGAGCCATTAGTACTCCACCTTCAATCTCTTTGGAGGAATTACTTAACAGCGTTTTCGGTAAAGAAAAGAAGCAGTAGAGGAAGGAATGTTCACCATCATACTTTGATGGTGACATATTAAAAAAAAAACTGTCCATAAAAAGAACCAATATGGAGAACTTGGAAATTTGTATATGTGGCAAAATTGATTTAAGAAATAAAAAGTGAAAGCACTAACCTCACGTATTATCATTGTTCGTAAATCGGAATAATTATTTCTGATTTATTACGCTTATCTCCGGCCATTTCTCATTCTCGAGCTTAAGGGAATTCTATGCGGGAATTCCCAGCGAATAATTTCATCGTTGGACAGTCAATCACATTGACAAAAAGAATATTAGTTTTAACAACATATTCTAGAGAGAAAAATTCACATAGGGGCGATATTTTTTTGTTTTTTTTTTGTCGTGACCATAATTATTGGTTTAAACTTGAAGTATTTCCTACGTCAAACATAAGTTTTGTGAAATTTGTATTGCGTGTCAATATTGGATTTTTATATATTCTTAAAGAAATTAAAATAATGGATAGAATTAAAGAAATAAAATAATTGCATTTTGGAAAGGGCATGTTGAGTAGCACATTTTTGTAGAGTAAACTTATAGTCCAGCTGGTCGGAGTTTTATACAAAGCGAAAAAAGTAAATTGTAAGTTAATGTCTGAGAGAAATCGGATTGTCAGAACTACAGTGGTGGCCACGAATTTAGCACATTCACCACATGTAACTTTATAAAGCAAATATTTCAACTTATTTTTATGTTTTTTGCCCGGTATTTTTTCTAAAATATTACGAACGATAAGATGACCATTTAATGTTGTTTTAGTTCGGTTCATATGTTGCATTTCAGTTTAATTCAATCTAAAGTACAAATAATACGGAAATTAAAAAAAAACTTTATTAGGGAAGACCATGAAATTAAATACTTGGGAATAAAACTAAAAAGTAATTTAAAATGGGATGAACATATAAAATACGTATAATCAAAAAATTCTTCTGCAATTGGAATAATCATCAAATTAAGGAAGAAATTGGATGTTAAGACAAAACTTTTGATTTATCAAGCGTTGGTCCATAGCCATCTTGAGTATTTGGTGGCAGTATATGGCCACAGAATGCCACAGAAGGCCACAGTGAGTTGAAATCACTTCAAGCTGCTCAAAATAAGGCTCTCAAATGTGTTTATAATATTCATCTTCGTCATGGCACAGTATCATTGTACCGAGAATATGCGAAAAATATCTTGCCAATACGTGGTTTATATAAAAAGCAATTACTAATGTACGTTTACAAATCCATCAATCAAATTGGGCACATATCCATTTCTTTTAATTTAAACACAAATGTATTCAATACGAGAAACTCCTCGGATCTCAGAATAGCGAGATGTAGGCTTGAAACAACAAGACAGAGAATTGACTACGCAGGCAGTGTTGAGTTTAAAACTTACCCTTGCTTATAAGGCAAAGTAATACCTTGTCTATTTTTAAAAAAAGAATAAAAGACTTTTTCCTTGTAAATATTGAAATGCTTCTATAGTATTATTAACTCAAATTTAAAATATTGAATATAAAATGAATTAATATAGTTTAATTTCACCATATATTTTTATATATAATTTAAAAATACGTATATAAATTAGTAAATTTTAGTATTTTGTTGCCAACTTGCTCCAAAAAGCCCTTATTGGCGCGGGGCACAATAATTTTTGTAAAACATTATATTGTAAATAAATATTGAATTAAAAAAAAAACGGAAAAAAACTGAACTAACCAATACATTTTACTATATAAACTTAATATTTGGTTGGATAACCACTATTTTGGATTTTATTGCTATAATATGTTGTTAAAGTCCATTCCATAGGTTCTCAATAGGATTGAGATCCGGTGACTGTTCTGCACAATTTTCAAAAATCTATTCTGTTCAGCTCCAAACAGTTCATCACTGGCGTTAAGTGTGTTTTGGTTGTCGTGCATAAAACGCCACTTAATTGGCATGTTTTTATCTGAATATGTTATCAGAGTATCAACAAGTAGATTTTTGTAAATATACTGATCCATTAGTGCATCGAATTTGTCTATCGGACCAAAGCCGTGTCCAGAAAGCGCAGTATACACCATCAGATTTTCGCCAACAAGTTTTACCGTCCCATATTTGTACTTCGGGTTGTGTTGCATGTTTGAAGGGCACAATTCGTATTGTTTTCTATTAGATCCGAACCGACATGTGTTCGATTCGCCAATCCAGGCGATATTTTACCAAAAATCTTGGATTTTTCTAAATGCTCCTGAGCAAATGAAATTTTACACTGTAAGTAATTTTTTGATACGTGTGGCTTATGTTGAATAATGCATCAAAATATTTTTTTTTTCATTGGTTCTTCTTCATATGGTTCTTGAGGAAATGCTAATGTCAAATTTGGCCGAAAGGTCTCTCTGAATCACAGTTGATAAAACAAGTTGATAATAAAAAATGCTTGGTTGCATCGCCACACATCAATATCTATATATATAAAAGAGTTGCGTTACTGACTGACTGACTGACTGACTGACTTATCATTGACCAGGCCCCAGACCAAACGGCTGAAGCCAGGGTCATGAAATTTTCAGGGTAGTTCCCAAATATGACGTAGATGTCGACTAAGAAAGGGTTTTACGAAATTCGTACTTTTAGGGGATAAAATGGACCAAAAAGGGATAAACATCGAACCTTCGTCCTGACTAAACGTCAGTAGCTATAAACATGAAACTCGGTGAGTTCCTTGCAATAACCATGCAGACGAGCTACAAATAGGGATTTTTCGAAATTTGTACTTTTAAGGGCCGAGCGGGACAAAAAGGGATAAAAATGGTACCGACTAAAGTATTACAGCTAGAAACGTGAAATTTGGTATGTAAATTCCTCTGATCATATAGAAACTAAGTAGAATTTGATTTTTTCGAAATTTGTACTTTTAAGAGAAGAGCGGAACAAAAAATGGTACCAACTAAAGTATTACAGCTAGAAACGTGAAATTTGGTATGTAAATTCCTCTGACCATATAGAAACGAAGTAAAATTAGATTTTTTCGAAATTTGTACTTTTAAGGGAAGAGAGGGACAAAAAGGGATAAAAATGGTACCAACTAAAGTATTACAGCTAGGAACGTGAAATTTGGTATGTAAATTCCTCTGACCATATAAAAACGAAGTAGAATTTGATTTTTTCGAAATTTGTACTTTTAAGAGAAGAGCGGGACAAAAAGGGATAAAAATGGTACCAACTAAAGTATTACAGCTAGAAACGTGAAATTTGGTATGTAAATTCCCCTGACCATATAGAAATGAAGTAAAATTTGATTTCTTCGAAATTTGTACTTTTAAGGAAAGAGAGGGACAAAAAGGGATAAAAATGGTACCAACTAATGTACTACAACTAGAATCGTGAAATTTGGTATGTAAATTCCTCTGACCATATAGAAACGAAGTAAAATTGGATTTTTCGAAATTTGTACTTTTTAGGGGGTAGGCGGGACAAAAAGGGTTCCAATTTAAGAATTGCAGCTATGGTCGGGAAATTTGGAGTGTAAACTGTTTGTAAAGCGCAATCTAAATGGATTTTTTGAAATTTTCTTATAGGGGGTGAGCAACAAGGGATAAAAGTAGTACCAACTAAAGTATTGGAGCTATAGTCGTGAAATGTGGTGTGTAAGTTCCACTGACAACGAGAATCGCAAATCTAAACGATTTTTTCAAATTTTGTACATATAAACAATGAGCGGGATAAAAATAGTACCAACTAAAATATTTCAGCTATAGTCGTGAAATTTTGCGTTTAAATTTCTCTGACAACGTAGACTTGAAACATAAATGGATTTCTCGAAATTTGTACTTTTAAGTTGCGAGCGGGATAAAAATGGTACCAACTTTAGTATTACAGCTAGAATCGTGATATTTAGTGTGTAAATTCCTCTGACCATATAGAAGCGCAGTAGTTTGATTTTTCAAAATTTGTACTTTTAAGGGGTGCGCGGGACGAAAAGGGATAAAAATGCTGTACAATCATTTAATTAAGTAAGCACGGCACATAAATGGATATTTCAAAATTTGTACTTAAATGGGGGGATACGGGACAACAAGGAATAAATGTGTTACAAAAAAAGTACATATTTTTAGGAGAACAAAAACACAAGTTACCTACAGTAATTTTTCAAAATGTGTACATTTTGGGAAAGAAGTGCAAAAAGTTATAAACTGGCTGGCTGAATCTAGAAACATGAGATCGAGGATATAAATGGTTGTAATTTTTTGTTCAAAACTTGATAGAAAACTATACATACGAAGTAGTACAGCTAAAATAGTGCATATCGACAAGCACATTCCTTTGACTGTGTGTGAGTGTTAGCTAATAGGAGGTTTCCAAATTGCTATTTTAGATTTATCGATATTCACCAAAAGAAAATTAAATAAGTACTATCCAAAAACAAAGACGGATAAAATTAACAATTAACTGGCTTTTTCGCGTGCGAAGCAGCGGGTACTGCTAGTTAGTGGATATAGTGTGACTTAGACCACTTTCAAACTAACACTAAATACAATTTTGTTGTGCATTAAATGAGAAATGTCATTGTAAGGTTACATTTTTTATAAATTATTTGTAAATGTCAAAAATAAAAGTTCTTAAATTCGAGATCTGATCAAACTAAAGAGAAAAATTAGCATATCTGATTTTTTGGATTTTTGACTTAGACCACTATCATTCTAACTGGCACACACACATTATATTTTGTCCTTCCCGATTGCACAAATGTCCTACCCGATTTGAAATTTTCTGTTTTTACAACCACAAATTTGAAGCGATTTCGTTCAAATATCATATAAGTTGTATCATGGAAGTTGATCACATTTGCTTAGATTTATATGTATATATCTCCCTACAAATGTGACTTCCAATTTGACGTTTATCGCTCCACAGAGCGTTCAGAAACAAAATTAATCAGTGGATCAGAATCAAAATCCATCAGCAAAAATTCAATAACTTTTGTTCTAGTAGACATTTTTGAGTTCTGTAAAAAAATAAATTAGAATAGGATCTAGGGATTATTTTGAATTATTAATATTAACACACTAAAAATCGGGCAATAGGGTATTCTTTCGATTTTTTTACTTTAAAGGAAAGTAATTTTTTTAGTTTCAAGTTTTTTAACATATTTTAAGTATTTGTTCATAATGCGCCGAAATTGAAAAAAAGTAATTTATTTTTTCGACTTTGTCGGACTGTTTTTCACCCATTTTAAGAGATTTTTCATTTCAAATTTGTTTTATTAGAAATTGTGCTTTTTAATCTATATTAAGGGATTATTTCTGAGATTTTCAAAAAATAGCGGAATTTTTTGTCCGTTTTGACATGGAATAATTCAACTAGTTTTCAAAGACTGGTCAAATTCCCATATTAATATACATTTCAACAAATACATAAATAAAATGAAAAAGTTAACAAAAAATGTGGAACGCTTCACGATTTTGCGTGTCATCCTTGCGCAGGGGCCATGCTAATCTTCTCTGTATCGTTCCAATTTTAGTATATGTTCTGCCGAAGCAAGAACGAGTGTTAAACTCTAAAGAAACTATTTGTACGTACATTTAAACGAAAACGCATATGAGAATTATAAGACATTGGAAATAATGTTTAATTAAACAGAGAAAGCAAACAAATAGTGTTAAAGAAGAAAGTACTCGTATGTATGTAGGTAGTCGCCTTGCCTATACTGATATTGCTTTCTACCTAAGCCATGTTCTAAAAATAGAAAACGAGAATGTGTATGGTTCGCCTTTTGGTTGTTATGTTTTGGGTTTCCCAATAAATTCACCCCTAATGAGGTGGTGTAGTAGTACCATCATTCTGGGCTCTATCATGATACCAGTCGAAGACAAACTGACCTTTCCTACCTACTTCATTCATTTCATTTTGAAGTACTGAATGTGTCAAATATTTCCAATGTCTTATAATTCTCATATGCGTTTTCGCTTTAATGTACGTACAAATAGTCTGTTGAGAGTACAACATTCGTTCTTGCTTCGGCAGAACATATACTAAAATTGGAACGATACAGAGAAGATTAGCATGGCCCCTGCGCAAGGATGACACGCAAAATCGTGAAGCGTTCCACATTTTTTCGTGAAAGTGAGAAAATGATGAGTTTGTCGAGATATCCTTCTTCCATTCAAAAGATAAAGAATTAATTAAAAAAAAAATCAATTGGGAAACACTGTGCGCAAAGTCACAACTTCACACATTATACAAATAAAATAAAAGAACGTGGATATCTTCATGCAACTTATTTTATTCAACTTCAACATCTATCTAGGCATATTGGAAAATCCTGTAGAAGCACATCTCCTATTCAAATATTATCTCGTCACAGAAAATACAAACCGATCTTCCCGCTTATCATTTTATGTTAAACTATTAAATGGATGTGCTACGCAGGTTCTATAAATTAGAAAATCCGATTTATTGGTTGTTTTTCCCGGCGTAGGACATTGTGGGACATTTTTGAAGCTCCCATAAATGCCAATATGGCTTAGTTCTGTATTGCATACAATCTGTCTGGATCAATTTAGAATGTTTGCAATATCTCCAGCGGTACTTCCACTGTCGTTCAATTGCATAATTACCTGACGCTGCGCCTCAATGCACCATTTTCCTTTAGCAATGTCTAATTATAAATTTTGTTAAATAATAACTTCCATTTGAGTAAAAATTACCCCAAATTAATTAATTTAAACGCAAAAAGAGACAAAAATAACAACTTTTATCAAAAGTGCTAAATTTGTGTCCAGCCCAGATTACGAATTACTTGCAAAAACACTTACTTGCGAGAAAAAGGCACAAAAGAATACCAAAAAAAATATTGGGCTTGCTGATAACACCATAAGCAACACTAAAAAAACAAATATTTTGCGTAGAGTTCATTATCAGAACAAATTATTTGCTATTATAAACAACACATGTGAAGTGTGCTAAACTCGTGGCCACCACTGTATATTGTGGAATTTTATGGGGATAATTTTTGTGGAAAATTTTAACCTTCAAGCTCCACTCTATAAGGTTCCATTTGACCCTTTTTTCGAAAGAACTAAGAAAAGTCGTTTCAAAAATGATATTTATGCATTAAAATATTCTACGAAAAAATTGCCGGACAATTTTAGGGGGGTCATCGAGAATTGAAAGGAAATACTAATACAAGCAACTCTCATTCGGCCCAATTACGGTTGTCGCCGTCGTCGCAATATTGAAGCGAGGCGACAACATTTGTATTATGGTTGTCGCTTTTTGTCGATAGCGACGAAAGATTGCGATTATCGTTGTCGATACAACAGTCGAAGTCGAGTCGCCGTGTATTTTTGAGGCGACGTTGATGTTTTACACATATTTGTATTTTTGTACTTCCCGCTTGTGTACTTAGAAGATGTATAAAATGAAAATAACGAGCACGAAACAATTCGAAATTTTAGTTGCCGAACTGGAAAAAAATCCAAGTTTGGCAAAAGGGTTTTCAAAAAGCCACGTTCCGGCTAATTTCAAATCGGATTGGGAGGCCATTGCAACAAAATTAAATGCAAGCGGGCCTCCGGTAAGAGACACCGATGACTGGCAAAGAGTAAGTTTTTATAATCTTTTTTTATAAAATTTTATAAAATCCTCATAGGTTTGGAAGGATTTAAAATTCAAAATAAAAAAGAAACTCGTGCACAATAAGTGCGAAGCCAATAGCACTGGGGGAGGAATTTTTAAACAAATGACTTTGTCGCCGTTGGAAGAGTCCGTTGCAAATTTGGTGCAGTTCCAAAAGTTGTTTAACCCACCGGGTCATACACTTGGAATCGAAGAAGTGGAGAACATTGACATTGACACAGTTGAATTTGTATATGGAATCGAGCAGGTAGAACCAGCTGCACCACCAATATCTTGTCCTCTACATCCTCGCTTGAACTAAGTAGTAATAGTGCACTTATCGCGTTGTTCATCGTAAATTTAACAAAATTTTTATGTTTTTTAAAAAAGACGTTCGTTTGTTTTGCGCGGACTTCAAAATAAAAACAATTTTCTGTCATTTATAAGACAATAACAAAAGAGTGTTGCCAACTTATTTTTTAAACTGTCGATGTCGCTCGTATACCTCACCGTAATACCATTTTAGAAGCGAGGCGACCGCGACGGCGACAAGCACACAGCGTCGACATCGAGTATCGAAGCGACAACCATAATTGGCCGATTATAACGAAAGATATATTGTCAGGCCCATTCGTTAAATCGAAAAATTCGTTATATCGAGCTATTGTTTTCTTTGGATTCTATTCCTCCAGATATCTTTCATTTTTTTATTATAAGTCTATAGATACAAATATCCTTACAGACTAAAAAACTAATCTTTATGTACATTAGTGATTTTTTTGAGGTTAGGATTTTCATGCATTAGTATTTGACAGATCACGTGGGATTTCAGACATGGTGTCAAAGAGAAAGATGCTCAGTATGCTTTGACATTTCATCATGAATCGTCTTACAAACGAACAACGCTTGCAAATTATTGAATTTTATTATCAAAATGCGTGCTCTGTTAAGAAAGTTCATTGCGCGCTTCCATTTTATGGTCAGTTTAATCGACCCACTGAAGCGGCTATTCGGGCTATTGTGACTAAATTTCGCACCAAATTTACATTGTTGGACATTAAACCACCAACACGCTTACGTAGAGTGCGAACTGAAGAAAATATCGCAGCTGTATCGGCCAGTGTTAATGATGACCACCAATTTTCGATTCGTCGCCGTTCGCACCAATTGGGTCTCTGTTACTCAAAAACGTGGAAATGCCAAAATTGGACTAAGCGGATGGACCACCTAAGACGCAGCCGCGGTCAACATTTAAATGAAATTATCTTCAAAAAGTAAATGTCATGGACCAATCTAACGTTTCAAATAAAGAACCGATGAGATTTTGCAAATTTTATGCGTTTTTTTTTAAAAAAAAGTTATCAAGCTCCTAAAAAATCACCCTTTATATACACTTATGAATGACTTAATTATTAGGTATTTAAATACAATATAATTTTTCTTTTAATAGTTTTTATTTTCCGATAATTCAATGATGTGGTAGTATTTATTAAATTTAACACACAAGCGGCGGAAAGGATCATTATTAGCATAATTTGTGCGGAAGTAATCAATGTGAATCAACTGAAAATTTCTAGTAGGTCTTTGAGGTATATTTATAAACATTCTATTCATTATAAAATTTAAATCAATTTTGGCCTGTAAAACATTCGTCAGGAAAGTAATGTTCAGCATAGTACGACGACTTCTCAAAGATGGTAACTTAATAAGATTAAGTCTAAATTCATATGACGGCAGTGTACGGGGGTTCCACCCACGTCCACGTAGACAAAATAAGAGGAATTGTTTTTGCACAGATTCAATAATGTTACTATGTTACTAAGATGGGTCCCATATAACAGAACCATATGCAGCGAACCAAAGAGGTATATAATTGCTTAGTGACTGAATGATCAGAAAACTCCTTACTCCAACGCTTCATAAAACCAAGAGCACTACAAGCTTTGTTTACTATCACTGAAATGTGAAGTCGAAAGTTCAGACGTTGAGCTATTCATGAAAGCAATCAAGATCAGATTGTAGATAATATTGCTCCAACGGGTCTTTAAACGACCGAAATATTTTTACGTCATCAGCATACATTAGAATATTGGAATGTCGAATTACAGATGGAAGGTCATTAATAAATAGTGTAAATAAGACAGGGCCAAGGTGGCTTCCTTGTGGTACACCGGAAGACACCACAATTTCCTTTGAAATAGCATTTCCGAATTTTACCCTTTGGATTCGACCACATAAATAGCATTTTAACCAAGATAATAATGAGTTACTAAAGCCCATAGAATCTATTTTTTAAGAGAAGGTTATGATTAACTTTATCAAAAGCCTTACTAAAATCTGTGTAAATCGTATCCGTTTGCATTCGGTTTTTAAATCCATCATTTACAACTGTAGTAAGTTCCAATATATTCGTTATGGTTGATCGGGATCTACTAAATCCGTGTTGACAACAGGACAACAATGGCGAAACTTGATGAGATAACATGTCAGTTATAATTTTCTCCAAAAGCTTTGGAATAGCGCTAAGTTTTGCAATGCCTCTATAATTCGATACGTCCATCTTGCTGCCAGATTTAAACATTGGGATTATATATGATTCTTTCCAAAGAGGTGGTAAATAACCATAACATAATGATCTATTAAATATTAAGCAGAGAGGATACGAAAGAACATCAGCACAATATTTTAGTATGTTGGTGGGAATTCCATCAGGACCAGGATTAAATGTACTCTTTAATGACTTCAAATTTTCCACCTACTGTACACCTACTTATATATGAAACATTTACTGGTGAATATTCAACAATGTTATAAGGATAAGAACTTGACTGATCAAATGCTTTATTAGAGTAAGTCGTTGAAAAAAAGTTAGCAAATATGTTACTAAATGATATATCATCATCAGCAACAAGGGAACCAAATTTCAAAGAGTTTGGAAAAGTACGTAATCGGCGTTTGGAATTTACAAATTTATAAAAAGATTTAGGATTACTTTTCAGTTGGTTTTTCATAGATATTACGTAATTATTGTATGATCTTCTGTTCTCAGTATTGTAATTAGATCTTGCGATGGAATATTTAGAAAAATCAGTAGGAGAACCAGTTTTTTTGTATCTTTTAAATAATTTGTTTTTCTTATCCTTGAATCTTGCCAATTGATTAGTATTCCAAGGTGGACCAATATTATCACGTTTTAATATTTTAGAAACTGATTTAGAAATACAATTTTGCAAATATGTTTCAAGTCAGTTAATAACATAGGAGTGCTTAAACATTTACTCTCAATATCAAACTGTTGTCCCAAATGTAAGAGAAGAATTTCATCCTATTCATTAAAGTCTGTATTCAGTATTTTCCTCAAATCGTAATTCCAACATTTTTCTCGTGATAACAGCTTCATTAGAGTAATTATTGTACCTTTCAAAACGTTTTGGCCTATTGTCCGTTCTGTTCGCAGGGAAAAATAAAGTGAGCAAATCCAAGTGAAAAGTTAAAAAATTCCACAAAAAGAAATCATTCACGATAGGGTGAATTTTTTCGAACAAGCGAATTATTCAGAGAACAATATTGCCGATTGGAATTTGGAGGAAAGTGAACACATTTTGAGGGAACTTTTATTCGCGATAGGGGAGAATATCTGAGAGAATTCGTAATGTCAGAACTATATTGTGGAATTTTATGAGGATCATTTCTAAGGAAGATATTAAACCACTAGCTCTTCTCTATTGGGTAAATTTGACACCTTTTTCGAGAAAATCAAAAAAGTCCTTTCAAAAGGGTCATTTAAACATCAAAATGTTCACGTGGAGAAGACCAAAATAACTTTTTACATCTGATTGCTGACTGAATAGGGAATAAATTCAGAAACCCAGACAGAGGAAGTTGAAATAAATGCAATTGCAACCGCGAATTGTGTGTGGATTGTAGATGTGCAACAATTGCAGCTTTTTTGACGAATGACTACATATAGGGTGATTCATCCTGAGGTTTGATATTCAATAGGCTTTTTTGGCAGCTCACACATGATTCATATCAAACTGACAATGAATGCTACACAAATGTTTCTCATCAAAAATGTATTCGAAATATATAAACATATTAAACAATATATTTTATATAATAATATATAATGGTTTATGATCTTTAAAAATGTACGAAATGAAAGATGTGACGCTCTTGCACGAAATGAGCGATATCTTCTTAGCGCGATCTGAAGGGTAATTTTAAGATTGTTTTTGGACGTTAATACTGATACATACCTCAATTTTTTAAAAACAATTAAAAGATCAATACAGTCAACTATACAACCAGGTCAAAATCACAAGGAATAATATAGAATTTAATATAGACTCGCGGAGCTTAATGTCAATTAATGTGTATATTTACCAGGTAAACAAATGAAGGGTCCGCCATCTAACGTTTTTTTTTCAACTATTCAACCGTTGGACTATTATTTGTGGGGTGCCCGAGGCAGCCCTTTCAACGAAATTATTTTCCATTATTAACCGGAAGGATTGCACTTTCAAATAAAAAAGGAAATTTGAGAAAATATTCAGTAGTTTTTTTATAGCATTTTCAAAAAAAAAAGTTATTTGGCGGACCCTTTAGAAGACTGGCCAGGCATAATAATATTTGGGTATATTAATATCTGATACGATTGACTGGTTGTTTTCCTTTATTTAAAGTAATGTTTTAAGATTTGTTTGCACTAAAAACAATTAATTTTCACAATAGGTAGACTAAATCTTTTCAATGAGCAATGGAAAATTTGTAAAGTGTGTATTGCTGGGTGTTTTACTTGTCACAAAAAATAATCATTTTAATACTCTGTAATTAGATGCAAAGTTAAAAAATATTGCTCTCTATTTTAAACTCATATTATATATTCATATTTTGTGAATATGGAAAAATTGTTTTCCATATTCACTACATACAGTGGTGGCCACGAGTTTAGCACACCTCACAATAATTTGTTCGCATAATGAACTGTGCGCAAAATATTTGTTTTTTAGTGTTACAATAATTTTTTTCGTATTCTTTTGTGCCTTTTTCTCGCAAGTAAGTGTTTTTGCAAGTAATTCGTAATCTGGGCTGGTCACAAATTTAGCACATTTGATAAAAGTTGTTATTTTGTGTTTCTTTTTGCGCTTAAATTAATTAATTAATTGGTATGTATGGGTAATTTTTACTCAAATGGAAGTTATTATTTAACAAAATTTATAATTAGACATTACTAAAGGAAAATGGTGCATTGAGGCGCAGCGTCAGGTTATTAAGCAATTGAATGACAGTGGAAGTACCGCTGCAAACATTCTATTTTTGCTCCAGACAGATTGTATGCAATATACTAAGCCATATTGGCACTTATGGGAGCTTCAAAAATTTCGCACAATGTCCTACGCCGGGAAAAACAACCAATACATCGGAATTTTTAATATATAGAACCCGCGTAGCAGATCCATTTAAAAGCTCAACTGTGATTCAGAGAGACCTTTCGGCCAAATTTGACATTAGCATTTCCTCAAGAACGATATGAAGAAGAACCAATGAAAAAAATATTTGGATGCATTGTTCAACATAAGGCCACACGTATCAAAAAATCACTTACTGTGTCAAATTTCATTCGCCTGGATTGGCGAATCGAACACATGTCGGTTCCGATCTAATAGAAAACAATACGAATTGTGCCCTCCAAACATGCAGCACAACCCAAAGTACAAATATGAGACGGTAAAGCTTGTTGGCGAAAATCTGACAGTGTATACTGCGCATTCTGGACACGGCGTTGGTCCGATACACAAAATCGATACACTAATGGATCAGTATATTTACAAAAATCTACTTGTTGATACTCTGATAACATATTCAGATAAAAACATGCCAATTAAGTGGCGTTTTATGCACGACAACCGACCAAAACACACATAACGCCAGTGAAGAGCTGTTTGGAGCTGCAGCACAGTCACCCGATCTCAATCCTATTGAGAATCTATGGAATGGACTTTAACAACATATTATAGCAATAAAACCGAAAAATGTGCCCGATTTATTGAATGAAACTCAAAATTCATGATATGCTTTTCCAATGGAACGTTTTATGTCTCTAGTGGGGAGTATTTCCAGAAGATGTACAGCTGTTACTCAACATAGTGGTTATCCAACCAAATATTAACCCAGCAAAAAAATGGAAGTACTTCCGTAGGAAGGACATTTTAATCGCATCTCAAAATCCAAATGTGCATTTTCCCCGCTTTCGAGTAAGTTCTTTTAAATAACTTCCAAAAAAGTAGATAATATGTTATTATCCCGCAACATTTTATGAATAGCATTTTCACAAGTGAATGGGAATGAATTTTTAGTATGGGGTCACAGAGGTAAGGTGTCCGCTTTGTACCCAGAAGGTCTCGGGTTCGAATCGTGGCTCGGGAAAACAACTTGTTTTGTTTTTTTTATTACTTTTATAAATAAATAATGTTTAATTTTATATGATTTTAACAATTTAAAAATTTTTGCTTCAAAAAATACAATTTTATTACTTTATATTAATCACGTATATAATTTTTTACTAATTATTAATACTACATAATATCAGAAAAATTAAGTAGTGTTAATTTAATTAATACTAAATTAAATTAGTATTTATTATATTATTATAAAGAGTGATTTTTTTGAGGTTAGGATTTTCATGCATTAGTATTTGACAGATCACGTGGGATTTCAGACATGGTGTCAAAGAGAAAGATGCTCAGTATGCTTTGACATTTCATCATGAATAGACTTACTAACGAGCAACGCTTGCAAATCATTGAATTTTATTACCAAAATCAGTGTTCGGTTCGAAATTTTTTATCGACAAATTTTGTTCAGCGATGAGGCTCATTTCTGGTTGAATGGCTACGTAAATAAACAAAATTGCCGCATTTGGAGTGAAGAGCAACCAGAAGCCGTTCAAGAACTGCCCATGCATCCCGAAAAATGCACTGTTTGGTGTGGTTTGTACGCTGGTGGAATCATTGGACCGTATTTTTTCAAAGATGCTGTTGGACGCAACGTTACGGTGAATGGCGATCGCTATCGTTCGATGCTAACAAACTTTTTGTTGCCAAAAATGGAAGAACTGAACTTGGTTGACATGTGGTTTCAACAAGATGGCGCTACATGCCACACAGCTCGCGATTCTATGGCCATTTTGAGGGAAAACTTCGGAGAACAATTCATCTCAAGAAATGGACCGGTAAGTTGGCCACCAAGATCATGCGATTTGACGCCTTTAGACTATTTTTTGTGGGGCTACGTCAAGTCTAAAGTCTACAGAAATAAGCCAGCAACTATTCCAGCTTTGGAAGACAACATTTCCGAAGAAATTCGGGCTATTCCGGCCGAAATGCTCGAAAAAGTTGCCCAAAATTGGACTTTCCGAATGGACCACCTAAGACGCAGCCGCGGTCAACATTTAAATGAAATTATCTTCAAAAAGTAAATGTCATGGACCAATCTAACGTTTCAAATAAAGAACCGATGAGATTTTGCAAATTTTATGCGTTTTTTTTAAAAAAAAGTTATCAAGCTCTTAAAAAATCACCCTTTATTTTTTTGTGTTTTATATTAGTTCATACTATATAAATATTTTGTTAAATTTCCTATTGTCAGTTCTAACGAACAAAATGATTTGCAGTAGTTATTCAGCACTCACAACAGAGGATAGCTGAGATGGTTGAGTGCCATAGTAGCAACCAGAAGGTCCGATGTTCTACCCCCGGTAGCGGTGGATTTTTTAAAAAAGAAATGGAACTAGTGAAAAAGTGATTCCTTCGCAACACTTTAAAATAACTTTTAAGTTTTTCAAAATAAAGGACATCCATCCTATGACAACTCCATGTTAAATTCATTGGTGACGATCCAAAACTTCACTACTTCCGAATCACAAGATGAACATCTTTTTCACTTCTTTGGGTGGTCTCTTTTTGCTGGGAAGTTTATAATAAAATGTATTGGTTAGTTCAGTTTTTTTCCGGTTTGATTAAAGATTTTTAAATTTGTGCTATATTACTGTCCAATCACTTTTCGTGTTATTTGTACTTTAGATTGCATAAAACTAAAATGCAACATAAGAACCGAACAAAAACTACGTTAAATGGTCATCATATCTTACGTACGATACTTTAGAATACCGGGCAAAAAACATAAAAAGAAGTTGAAATATTTGCTTTATAAAGTTACATGTGGTGAATGTGCTAAATTCGTGGCCACCACTTTATGTATGTCATTGCATATACAGTGTGTGACAAAACAATGGAAACGTTTAAAAAATAACGTACTTCTATTTAACTTTATTGATCAATCGCCATAATTTTCCTGTGAAAATTAAAAACTAATTTGTCAATTGAATACTTTGTTTATATATTTATTGAAATAAAGTTAATTATTAACAAAAAATTCTATGGAAATTATCGATAATTTAATTGACTCTATGCCTCGGCGATGTGAAGCAGTGCTTAAAAATAATGGATACCCCACAAAATATTGAAAGAAAAAATCAATGATTTTATTTAAATTTATGCGCAGTGAAAGATTCCAATGTTTTGCCGATAACTTAAAAATTAACATCACCTCTTTTTTATTTTTTTTTCTGAAGTTAGTCGATATTAGGGCTGTTTTTCTTTAAGCCGGGATAACAAGCTGCGATAACAAAAACGTTAATAAATAACGTAAATAATAAAAAATTATTTTTTAAAATTGTCGCCAACTACAATATAAATATATGTATGAAAAGAAATTTTCAAAAAAATAATTTGTGTCGACTTTATTGGACTTAGCCTTGATACCCATCATTTTGACTTACACAGGCTAAGTCAAAAAATTTTAACACAAAATTATTTTTTCAAAAATTGTTTTCACACACACATTGCGACAATTTAAAAAAATAATTTTTTATTTTGAGTGAAATTTTAACATTTTATTTAGATTTTTGTTATTGCAGCTTAGTTATCCAGTCTTAAAGAAAAGCAGCCATATTAAATGCCATATATTGTTCTTTTAACTGATAATACAAATTTTAAGTTCACTATCAAATTTATTATTTTAATTTTAGATATTTTATATTAAAGCTCACGTTCTTAATACACATGCATAACTTCAGCCACATCCGTAGGATAGATCGCGAGAAAAATACAAAACAAAAATGGAAATAATTTTAGCCATATCTTCCGCAAAAATTAAATTTTTCAAAAATGCACTTTTACTTACCGTGCTCTACCGAAATAACCAAATTTTTTGTCGTAAAATATCAACCTTCCAAAAAACATGACGAGTTTTAACCAAAGTTGCAGTGTATTTTTGCTATTTAAGCATGAAGAACTTTATTTATAACTTTGGTGTCTCTGCTGACCCCACAGAATTTTTTTCGTAGATCATTTTAATTGTTAAATTTCCTTTTTGAAAGGAATTGTGTTGATTTTCTCGAAAAGAGGATCAAATTGACCCCTAAAGAGAGGAGCTAGAGGGTTAGGATCTTCCACAAAAATTATCCTCATAAAATTCCACAAAATGGGTCTGACAATAAGAATTCTCTACGACCAATGAAAATGAGAACTCAGACCAGCTGAACTATAAATCTATTCTACAACAAGTAAGAAAACGCCAGTCGGCTAAACCGACTTATATATACCCTCACTCTCAGAGAACATATCTATGGAAATTATAAGAACTTAAATTTTACTTAGGACCGGATGATTTGGTCCTAGCTTCCACATTTCTAAAACATGATCAAATATCAAGTCATAGTGGATTCCATAGAATTTATGGATATAGACAATTGTGAGGGAGGTACAAGAACGGGCGTGACTAAACCGTAAATATTTTTTTTTGGTTTAAATTGATTATAAAAACATTTTCAAATATCAAATTTCAAATCTTTTGACTACCCGTATGGAAGTTATATCGGTTTTATTTTACCCAAAGTTTATGCCACTTTGCGTGGGAGGTATCAGGAGGGATGTGGCAATATCGCCCATATTCCACATAAATGCAGCATATATAAAAGCATTGCCAAATATCAAATTTCATAGTATTCCGACCATCATTATAGAAGTTATAACAGCTTTAATTTTTGTGGGAGGTGCAAGAAGGGGCGTGTTAATACACGCCATATTTTGTACGCTTAAAGTGACAAAAACTTTATCAAATACCAATTTATAGCCGATACCGAATATCCGTGTGGACGTTACATTGGTTTTAATCTAACATAGGGATATGGGTCATTGGTGTGGGAGGTACCAGAAGGGGCGTGGCAATTTTGCCCATCTTCGAACTTAAAGTAAGTTTGGGAAAAATATTACCATGTGCAAAGTTTGAATTGATTCCTTAACTCCTTTCGAGAGTTATCGTGTACACCAGCCGGACGGACGGACATGGCTCAAACAGCTTAAAAAGTCGTGAAACGGATTTGGTCCAAACATACTTGGGGTTTTAAGTCACTCCTTCAATGCGTTACACTTTTTTTCTGTCCCAAATGATATACATCCTCCAACTCTATAGAGTGAGGGAATAAAAAACGATGTACTCAACATACCCTTTTAGAATTATAGTCGCTACTCTGTTTTAAAAATGCTGTTATAAAGGGTGATTTTTTAGTTATTATCTTTTTGACAACACTGGTTGGAACAGCTGACGCACGTTTCGTGTTTTGTTTCACTGTCAAACATCTTCAGTTTGGTCTATAATTTAACCATGAATCGTCTTACAAACGAACAACGCTTGCAAATTATTGAATTTTATTATCAAAATGCGTGCTCTGTTAAGAAAGTTCATCGCGCGCTTCCATTTTATGGTCAGTTTAATCGACCCACTGAAGCGGCTATTCGGGCTATTGTAACTAAGTTTCCCACCAAATTTACATTGTTGGACACGCTTACGTAGAGTGCGAACTGAAGAAAATATCGGTGCTGTTCGGCCAGTGTTAATGATGACCATCAATTATCGATTCGTCGCCGTTGGGCCTCTGTTACTCAAAAACGTGGAAATGCCAAAATTGGACTAAGCGGATGGACCATTTGAGGCGCAGTCGAGGTCAACATTTGCATGAAATAATCTTCAAACATTAAATTATATGGACCGTATTATCGATTCAAAAAAAGATTTCATACATTTTTCTGAATTTTATGTGTTTTTTTTTTGAAAAACTTTCCTATAGCTTTTAAAAAATCACCCTTTACAGTGTTATTAGAAGAAAATAGTGCATAACTTTTGTTGCTATCGTAAATATTTTCAAATTATGTGTTGTCATTTATTTTGGTTCAAGACCAAAGGTTGTGCTGAAGTCTTCAGCAGAACCCAAAATTAGCAAAAAAGCAAAGTGAAACCTTTATTGGTGCAGCTAAAAGTTGACTGCGCAGTTTCGATGGGCGCTACCCCATGTCGTCAGAACTTTCGCAACGAATGCATGTCTTTGCCTTAAATCAGGGTTCATATTAGTACCAGCGGTCACATATTACAAATGAGAAGCGCTAATAAACAAAATATTCCACCGAACTAAGTCGACACACTAAAAATCTCACTCGTATCGCTCGCAACAACATACAACATAACAGACCAACAATACATATAAACAACAACAATTTTCAAATTAGTATAAAAAAATTTAGAAAATTATTAAAAAAATGAACGCGAGGTAAGCTTTTATATTCCGTATTGCATTTGAATTTTTTGGTGACCCGGTCTAATGTATCCATTCTTGGCCAAATGAATACAGGCGCGGAAAAACTTTTTCCCGAGGCTGCACAAAATACTATGATAAGGAGGTGAATGAATGCACAGTTAACCTCGACATTACAAACAAATCACACATAACACAACGCACCATATTTAATTTTACAACGACTATTCCAATCTCTGTGATTAAGATGTCTGCGGTGACATTGGTGTGCAACATTTAAAACAGCAGTTATTTATAATATTACAACCCCATATTAGGAAACCCCACTGCGCATCACTTTCTACAGAAAATATATCTTCTCCGTAAAATCCTCAGTTAAAGTTAAAACGTTGTGTCGTCAACATGCCTGCCATTATTCGCCGATCAGTCTATCAGCTTTTGTTAGTTGTCTTCATCTTGAGTCTACCTCTTGGAGAAGTTATTAGTGCAGAGTGTATGAAAAATTATGGATATGTAAGTTAAGAATGTATTAAAAAAAACTAATAATAAGCAATAACTTTCCATTAATAATAGTGTCAAAATCATTGGGATTGTTGCTCCAAGACTTGCCTTAGTTTTTCATACAAATGTGTGGGCAAGGATCCATCAGTTGCAAGCTATAAGTCCCCGCCACCATCGATCACACTGAAGCAGTTGATGAGTAATGTCTTCGGGAAGCAACGATGAGTCTTCTAATATGGATGTAGTGATTTTATATACAAATAACAAAAACCAGGACATTGTTTGTTACAACTTGTTTTGAGAAATTTCAGAAAAAAACACAATAAATGAAATGACTTGCTTGAGTAGTTATTAAAAATTAGCAACCTCTATTCTAATTTGTTATTCTTGCTTTTGCTTTGTTTGTTATTTCAGTTTTGATTTTCGTTTTCCCCAGCCTCTGGTGATGCCCTCCATCATGTAAGGTGGCTGAATATATTTGCGGTTTTACCCTGAACAAATCGCTGCATATGATTTCACTCATAGACATGTTGTAATATCAAGTGTGCCGCTGAATAAATAGCATTCTAATCTGACTGCACTAGGCAACAAAAAGAAAATAGATTTCTTTATTTGAAGTGTAATTATTGTTATACGGACAATATTAAAATATGTAAGGAAATGCTTAAGTCAGACAGAACCTCCCTCCACTTCTGTAACAATTGATTGCAAGAGTAGATCGCGGTCAATCGGTAGATGTGTCCTTTTTACTTATTTTGGAGGATATAAGCCAACAATTGCTAATGCAAAATAAACCTAACATTTTTCAATAGCGATACCCTAAGAAAGCTAATTCTTCATACATCAACAAGCCAAAAAAAAATAAAAAAATGAAACAAGCAGCCATAGCTATAAAACTTAATAAAAACTGCAGATAGCTATCCGACTTGTTTTGGAAAACCACACAATTTATACGTAACTTATGTCTGTTTTGGGCTGTTTTGCTGGCTGCTGCGATGTGTGCAGCCGAAAATGTTGTCGTGTTGTGATCAGTGATGCTATTAATGCCTGGCATTTAAATATCACATTTTATGCAAAAGAGATGTAACAAGAAGTTGACAAATGATTTAAAAATATATAATTTTAGTATAATGATGGTAGACAAATAAAGAAAATAGAAAAACAAGTAAAAACGGCGTTAAGTTCGGCCGGGCCGAACTTTATATACCCTCCACCATGGATTGCATTCCACAGAGGTTGTCGGTTTTCGTAGAAGTGCAGTAATATTACAGGAAAATATAATTTTTTTAATATAGCCAAACCAAAACAAATACAAATATTGAAAAATTAATTTTATAAATAAATATAATATTTTAATTATTTCAAACGTCAATTCAAAAAATAATTATTCTTCTATTTATATTTTGAAAAATATTTTCAAAGCCATAAATATTGGTAGATAGTGGGTGCTACATTTGCTTGTATTTCCAATCTATTTGAATTTCAAAAGTACAAATTTTGAAAATCCATTATCAGACGTACATAGTGCAAAATAACCTAACTTCATGATTCAACCAATTTTTGCCGTAAAAGAAAAAGTACGAATTTGGAAATAAACTTTTTATTTTGCGTGTCTATGCAGTCAGAGGAATGTATACACCGAATTCCATTATTCCATTTGGTTGGTACCATTTTTACCCCGTTGACGTTTCTACGCAATTAGAATTTTATCATTCTAGTTGTAGTCGTTTAGTTGGTACTATTTTTATCCCTCTGTACCATTGTATCCCTTGAAAGTACTAATTTCGAAAAATTCGTATATTTTCCGTGTCTTCGCAGTCAGAGGAATGTATACTCCGAATTTCATGACTCTAGCTGTGGTCATTTGATTGGTACTATTTTTATCCCCTTTTTTCATTTTAACCCCAAAAAGTACGAATTTCGAAAAATCAGTTTATTTTCCGTGTCTACGCAGTCAGAGGAATGTATTCTCCGAATTTCATGACTCTAGCTGCGGTCATTAGATTGGTACTATTTGTATCCCCTTTTTTCATTTTAACCCCAAAAGGTACGAATTTTGAAAAATCCGTGTATTTTACTTATCTATGCAACCAGAGGAATATATACACCGAATTTCATTATTCTAGGTACAGTCGTTTGCTCGGTACCATTTTTATCCCTCTATTCCCATTTTACCCCTTAAAAGTACGAATTTGGAAAAAATACTTATATAATATGTACCTACTCAGTTAGAGGAATGTACACACCGAATTTCGTGTTTCTAGCTGTTGTCGTTTAATATGTACCATTTTTATCCCTTTTTTGCCCCATTTAACCCCCTACAAATAAGAATCACTTTATGGTGCACGTTTTTGCTATAAGGGGAATATACCAAATAGCAAGCAAATATAAACAGAAATATTCAAAAAACATGCTTAAATACGCTAAAATATTAGGGATTATTATGGGTATTTTTAGTCCTTGTGAGGGAAAAATTTTTCCCTTTGGGCCGATTTCGCCCCATTTCAATCCAAACCGATCTACGACTTTAAGACACATTTATGGAAAATTTGAACGTTCTAGCTCCTTTCGTTTAGATGCTAGCGTGCTTTCAACAGACGGACGGACGGATATGGCTAGATCGTCTTAGAATTTTATGACGATCAAAAATATATATACTTTATAGGGTCGCAGGTCGATATTTCAAGGTGTTACAAACGGAATGACAAAGTTAGTATACCCCCATCCTGGAGGTGGAGGGTATAACATGTAAGGAAGGGCTAAAGTCGGGCGGGGCCGACTATATGATAGACTATACTTTCTATCGGAATCCAATTCAGTAAAAAAGTGAAAACGGGAAAAATTTTATTATGTTTCCTAATCACAGGCTAATATAAACTTGCCCAACTTGTCAAATCGAGAATAATATTTGTATCGGGGCTATATCCAAATGAATGAAGTGACTAACTTTCACAATAAGTTTTTCCAGTTGAAGTATAACGTGTTATGCTCAATTTTAAGAAATTCTCTGAAAATACGCGGTTTCTGGGGGAACGAAATTTGTATGAGAGCTAAATGTAAATCTGAACCGATGTGAACCATTTTCACCATAGGTGTTCCTAGTTTAAATATATGATGTTTTGCCAATTTTGATGAAAATCTGTTAAAATATGTGGATTCTGGATCGGAAAAATTCAAATTGGGAGCGAAATTTGTATGGGAGCTATATATAAATCTGAACCGATCTAACGCATTTTTTCAACAGGTGTTTCCAGTTGCACTATAAGGTGTTTTGCGAATTTTGAAGAAAATCTGTTTAAATATGTGGATTCTAGAGCGGAAAAATTCAAATTGGGAGCGAAATTTGTATGGGAGCTATATATAAATCTGAACCGATCTAACACATTTTTACAACAGGTGTTTCCAGTTGAAATATAAGGTGTTTTGCGAATTAAGGGGGAAATCTGTTAAAATATGTGGATTCTAGAGCGGAAAAATTCAAATTGGGAGCGAAATTTGTATGGGAGCTATATATAAATCTGAACCGATCTAACACATTTTTACAACAGGTGTTTCCAGTTGAAATATAAGGTGTTTTGCGAATTAAGGGGGAAATCTGTTAAAATATGTGGATTCTAGAGCGGAAAAATTCAAATTGGGAGCGAAATTTGTATGGGAGCTATATATAAATCTGAACCGATCTAACACATTTTTACAACAGGTGTTTCCAGTTGAAATATAAGGTGTTTTGCGAATTAAGGGGGAAATCTGTTAAAATATGTGGATTCTAGAGCGGAAAAATTCAAATTGGGAGCGAAATTTGTATGGGAGCTATATATAAATCTGAACCGATCTAACACATTTTTACAACAGGTGTTTCCAGTTGAAATATAAGGTGTTTTGCGAATTAAGGGGGAAATCTGTTAAAATATGTGGATTCTAGAGCGGAAAAATTCAAATTGGGAGCGAAATTTGTATGGGAGCTATATATAAATCTGAACCGATCTAACACATTTTTACAACAGGTGTTTCCAGCTGAAATATAAGGTGTTTTGCGAATTAAGGGGGAAATCTGTTAAAATATGTAGATTCTAAAGCGGAAAAATTCAAATTGGGAGCGAAATTTGTATGGGAGCTATATATAAATCTGAACCGATCTAACACATTTTTACAACAGGTGTTTCCAGTTGAAATATAAGGTGTTTTGCGAATTAAGGGGGAAATCTGTTAAAATATGTGGATTCTAGAGCGGAAAAATTCAAATTGGGAGCGAAATTTGTATGGGAGCTATATATAAATCTGAACCGATCTAACACATTTTTACAACAGGTGTTTCCAGTTGAAATATAAGGTGTTTTGCGAATTAAGGGGGAAATCTGTTAAAATATGTGGATTCTAGAGCGGAAAAATTCAAATTGGGAGCGAAATTTGTATGGGAGCTATATATAAATCTGAACCGATCTAACACATTTTTACAACAGGTGTTTCCAGTTGAAATATAAGGTGTTTTGCGAATTAAGGGGGAAATCTGTTAAAATATGTGGATTCTAGAGCGGAAAAATTCAAATTGGGAGCGAAATTTGTATGGGAGCTATATATAAATCTGAACCGATCTAACACATTTTTACAACAGGTGTTTCCAGCTGAAATATAAGGTGTTTTGCGAATTAAGGGGGAAATCTGTTAAAATATGTAGATTCTAAAGCGGAAAAATTCTAATTGGGAGCAAAATTTGTATGGGAGCTATATATAAATCTGAACCGATCTAACACATTTTTCCAACAGGTGTTTCCAGTTGCACTATAAGGTGTTTTGCAAATTTTGAAGAAAATCTGTTAAAATATGTGGATTCTAGAGCGGAAAAATTCAAATTGGGAACGAAATTTGTATGGGAGCTATATCTAAATCTGAACCGATTTTCTTCAAATTAAATAGCGTTCGTCCTTGTCCCAAAAACTTCGTTGTGCACAGTTTCGTTTGGTTCTGGCTACAATTGCGACCTGTATCGTGATTACAACAATAGATGGACAGACGGACAGACAGACGGACATTGCTAAATCGACTCAGAAAGTGATTCTAAGCCGATCGATTTGGGTGTTACAAACAAATGCACAAAGACATAATACTCTCGTGGAGTGTATAATAATAAAAAATAATTAAAGTAAAATATATGTTAGGCATGTACATGAATCTGTCGAGAATTTTAACATTTGAGAACATAGGATGGAGACCTTATAAAGTATATATATTTTCTTGATCCTCATAAAATTATAAAATGATCCAGCAATGACCGTCCGTCTATTGAAAACAGGCTACCATTTAAACGAAAGGTACTAGGAGAACGGTTGGGGAAATTTTCCCTAACAAGAACTGAATATATACTCTAAATACTCCCCATAGCACCTAATTAGGGTTTGGGGTCCGGGAATTCCCGAATCCCGTCCAAATTTTTCTGGGAATTCCCGGGAAAAAATTTTAAATTTCCCGGGAATACGGGAAATAATTAAAAATATTTTATTGATAATTTTGAGCACTAATTTAGTTTTACTGTACAATTGGGAAATTGTATATATATTTTAAATTCATATATTTATAATATTGACAATAGTAATGAAAATTTCTTTACATTTAAATTAATTTAAATTCGCTATTTTTGGCGAATCACAGCTAGGGGAATATACACTTTTTATTAGGATATTTGCAGGTTTTTTAATATAAATCGAAAATATCATACTGACAATACTATGGCTGACATAGTGTCAATACTTAACCCCTCGTGCTATCTGGTTTAACTTTAATTTTCTTGTTTTACCAGAAGAATCTACGAGATAAATGGTGAAAATATTCTTAATGAAGAATTTATTTTACATATGAAGCCAGTAAGAATTGGTATAACAATAGGGAGAACATTAAAATTGTTCACCTGAAAGCTTTCGAGAGAAATCTAATAGGAATAGAAAATATATCCTACGGTATATTTAAATGACCTTCTGTAAGAACTAATGACTGGACTATTTCAACGTTTTAATTTTTTATGAATTCATTTAATTAATATTAATTTTTTATAATGTTTCTATTCCTTTTACAGTTTAGAATATTTCCCCCCGTTGCTGTTCAATATTTTCGTCTCTAGACGAATGAATCTTCTAAATTAAAGACGTTCTGATTTAAATGTCCTATTTTATGACAATTAGTCTAGAATAAAATATTTGTAAAATGTAAAATATTTTGACAAACACATTCGCTTTTAATTTGTAATATGTCAGTATTTAAAAAATCACATCCGTTACTAAATATTGTTATTTTAAACCATATTGGACATACCTAAAATAAATTACTTTTTCCCGGGAATTCCCGGGAATGAAAATTTTCATTCCCTTTTTCCCGGGAAATGAAAAAGTCCGGGAAACCCCAAACCCTACACCTAATAGACCTAATTAGAGTATTTAAGTAAATTATGATATCTGCCCTCTATTTTCTTGATATTTGGTTATATCACTCGGCTATAAAGTGAGCCATATTTTACAGGATGAAATGAGGCAAAAAGGAATAAAAATGGTATCAAACGACAATAGCTAGAAACACAAAATTCGGTTTGTAAATCCCTCTAATCACTTATGCACGTACCATAAAAGAAATTTTAGAATTTCGTACGTTTAAGTCGATAATGTGGGAAGAAGGAATAAAATTGGTAGCGATCAAATTGCTGCAGCTAGAATAATAAAATTAATTCCTCTGACAGTATACATTCACTTTTAAGATGGATAGTGGATAAACATGGTACCAATCAAACGGCTGCAAAATAAAGAAGCTTTTCGAAATTTTTATTTTAATGTTTTATCCGTTTTGCATATCTTTTCAGGAGAGCGAAAAAACTGATTTTCTCCTTAATTTTAAGAGTAATTATTAATCATTCTTCTATAGCTTAATCTAAAGAGGATTACTATTTGCCACGATTAAAAAGTTTTCGAATTTTCCTATTATTCGCGGTTTTATGGTTCATAGCCATTTTTGCACGTTTAAAATGGAGCACTATGAATGTTGAAATAAGCACATAGCCATTAATGCTCAAATATATAAATAATATATTTATTGTAAACTCAATAAAGTTTTTCATGAAATCTTGGCAATGTTGTATAGAAAACGCATTTTCTGTGAAGTACACAACGAATTTAAAGATTCCAGCTTCCTCCGTCAGATTGGCACCATTCTTATTTTATTATACTTTATATTGCGTAAACAAAAAATACAAATTATTATTTTTTGTCTCTTTTTGCGTTTAAATTAATTAATTTGTGGTAATTTTTACTCTAATGGAAGTTATTATTTATATATATTGCAAACATTCTAAATTGATCCAGACAGATTGTATGCTATTTACTAAGCCATATTGGCATTTATGCGAGCTTCAAAAATGTTCCACAATGTCCTACGCCGGGAAAAACAACCAATAAATCGGATTTTTTAATTTATAGAACCTGCGTAGCAGATCCATTTAATAGTTTAACATAAAATGATAAGCGGGAAGATCCGTTTGTATTTTCTGTGACGAGATAATATTTGAATAGGAGATGTGCTTCTACAGGATTTTCCAATATGTTGAAGTTGAATAAAATAAGTTGCATGGAAGATATCCACGTTCTTTTATTTTATTTGTATTATGTGTGAAGTTGTGACTTTGCGCACAGTGTTTCCCAATCGATTTTTTAAATTAATTCTTTATCTTTTGAATGGAAGAAGGACATCTCGACAAACTCATCATTTTCTCACTTTCACGAAAAAATGTGGAACGCTTCACGATTTTGCGTGTCATCCTTGCGCAGGGGCCATGCTAATCTTCTCTGTATCGTTCCAATTTTAGTATATGTTCTGCCGAAGCAAGAACGAGTGTTAAACTCTAAAGAACCTATTTGTACGTACATTAAAGCGAAAACGCATATGAGAATTATAAGACATTGGAAATATTTGACACATTCAGTACTTCAAAATGAAATGAATGAAGTAGGTAGGAAAGGTCAGTTTGTCTTCGACTGGTATCATGATAGAGCCCAGAATGATGGTACTACTACACCACCTCATTAAGGGTGAATTTGTTGGGAAACCCAAAACATAACAACCAAAAGGCGAACCATACACATTCTCGTTTTCTATTTTTAGAACATGGCTTAGGTAGAAAGCAAGATCAGTATAGGCAAGGCGACTACCTACATACATACGAGTACTTTTTTTAACACTATTTCTTTGTTTTCTCTCTTTAATTAAACATTATTTCCAATGTCTTATAATTCTCATATGTTTTTTCGTTTAAATGTACGTACAAATAGTTTCTTTAGAGTTTAACACTCGTTCTTGCTTCGGCAGAACATATACTAAAATTGGAACGATACAGAGAAGATTAGCATGGCCCCTGCGCAAGGATGACACGCAAAATCGTGAAGCGTTCCACATTTTTTGTTAACTTTTTTATTTATGTATTTGTTGAAATGTATATTGATATGGGAATTTGACCAGTCTTTGAAAACTAGTTGAATTATTCCATGTCAAAACGGACAAAAAATTCCGCTATTTTTTGAAAATCTCAGAAATAATACCTTAATATAGATTAAAAAGCACAATTTCTAATAAAACAAATTTGAAAGCAAAATCTCTTAAATTGGGCGAAAAACAGTCCGACAAAGTCGAAAAAATAAATTACTTTTTTTAATTTCGGCGCATTATGAACAAATACTTAAAATATGTTAAAAAACGTGAAACTAAAAAAAATTACTTTCCTTTATAATAAACCAGTAAGGAAAGGCTAAAGTCGGGCGGGGCCGACTCTATGATACACTCCACTTTCAATCCGAATACAATTCAATTCGGTGAAAAAGTGAAAATGGGAAGGTTTTTTGTATCCTGTAAATGTATGTGTTTGACAAAAAATTTTATATCGGAAAGGACATTTGTATGAGGATATATTGAAACCTGGAACGAAATAGGTGAAATATAAAATGTATAGTTTGGCCAAAATCGGTTAAACTTATGGGAGCAACATTTGAATTTGGACTATATTTAAATCTGAACCGATTTTACCCACTTTCACCATAGTTTTGTTTAGTTAGATTATAAAATCGTGTGCGAAATTTAAAGACAATCGAGCACAATATGTGGCTTTTAAAGCGGCAAAAGTCGAATCGGGAGTGACATTTATATAGGGGCTTTATCTAAATCTGAACCGATCTTACCCAATTTCTGCATAGGTGTTTCTAGTAAGATTATAAGATGTTGTGCCAAATTTAATGAAAATCGAGTACAATATGTGGTTTGTACAGAGGAAAATTTCAAATCGGGAACGACATTTGTATGGTGACTATATCTAAATCTGAACCGATTTGACCTATTTTCACCATAGATGTTCTTAGTTTAAATAAAAGATTTTTTGTCAAATCTGAAGACAATCTGATACAATATGTGGTTTCTAGAGCGGAAAAAGTCAAATCGGGAGCGAAATTTGTATGGGAGCTATATATAAATCTGAACCGATCTGACCGATATTCACCATGGGTGTTTCTAGTGGAAATATAAGAAATATAAGGATATATTGAAACCTGGAACGAAATAGGTGAAATATAAAATGTATAGTTTGGCCAAAATCGGTTAAACTTTTGGGAGCAACATTTGAATTTGGACTATATTTAAATCTGAACCGATCTTACCCACTTTCACCATAGTTTTGTTTAGTTAGATTATAAGATGTTGTGCGAAATTTAAAGACAATCGAGCACAATATGTGGCTTTTAAAGCGGCAAAAGTCAAATCGGGAGTGACATTTATATAGGGGCTATATCTAAATCTGAACCGATCTTACCCAATTTCTGCATAGGTGTTTCTAGTAAAATTATAAGATGTTGTGCCAAATTTAAAGAAAATCGAGTACAATATGTGGTTTCTACAGAGGAAATGTCAAATCGGGAACGACATTTGTATGGAGGCTATATCTAAATCTGAACCGATGTGACCCATTTTCACCATAGATGTTCTTAGTTTAAATATAAGATGTTTTGCCAAATCTGAAGACAATCTGTAACAATATGTGGTTTCTAGAGCGGAAAAAGTCAAATCGGGAGCGAAATTTGTATGGGAGCTATACATAAATCTGAACCGATCTGACCGATATTCACCATGGGTGTTTCTAGTGGAAATATAAGATGTTTTACCAAATCTGAAGACAATCTGATACATTATGTGGTTTCTAGAGCGGAAAAAGTCAAATCGGGAGCGAAATTTGTATGGGAGCTATATATAAATCTGAACCGATCTGTCCGATATTCACCATGAGAGTTTCTAGTGGGAATATAAGATGTTTTACCAAATCTGAAGACAATCTGATACAATATGTGGTTTCTAGAGCGGAAAAAGTCAAATCGGGAGCGAAATTTGTATGGGAGCTATATATAAATCTGAACCGATCTGACCGATATTCACCATGGGTGTTTCTAGTGGAAATATAAGATATTTTACCAAATCTGAAGACAATCTGATACATTATGTGGTCTCTAGAGCGGAAAAAGTCAAATCGGGAGAGAAATTTGTATGGGAGCTATATATAAATCTGAACCGATCTAACACATTTTTACCACAGGTGTTTCTAGTTACAATATAAGATGTTTTGCCAATTTTAAAGAAAATCTGTTGTAATATGTGGTATCTAGAGTGAAAAGAGTCAAATCGGGAGTGAAATTCGTATGGGGGCTATATCTAAATCTGAACCGATTTTCTTCAAATTAAATAGCGTTCGTCCTTATCCCGAAAAACATCGTTGTGCAAAGTTTCATTTGGTTCTGTCTACAATTGCGACCTGTATCGTGATTACAAGAATAGATGGACGGACGGACGGACGGACGGACGGACGGACGGACGGACGGACGGACGGACGGACAGACAGACGGACATTGCTAAATCGACTCAGAAAGTGATTCTAAGACGATCGGTATAATTAACAATGGGTCTATCTCGTTTCCTTTTGGGTGTTACAAACAAATGCACAAAGACATAATACTCTCGTGGAGTGTATAAAAAAATCGAATGAATACCCTATTGCCCGATTTTTAGTATGTTAATATTAATAATTCAAAATAATCCCTAGATCCTATTCTAATTTAATTTTTTACAGAACTCAAAAATGTCTACTAGAACAAAAGTTATTGAATTTTGGCTGATGGATTTTGATTCTGTGGAGCGATAAACGTCAATTGGAAGTCACATTTGTAGGGAGATATATACATATAAATCTAAGCAGATGTGATACAACTTACATGATATTTGAACGAAATCGCTTCAAATTTGTGGTTGTTAAAACAGAAAATTTCAAATCGGGTAGGACATTTGTACAATCGGGAAGGACAAAATATAATGTGTGTGTGCCAGTTAGAATGATAGTGGTCTAAGTCAAAAATCCAAAAAATCAGATATGCTAATTTTTTTTCTTTAGTTTGATCAGATCTCTAATTCAAGAACTTTTATTTTTGACATTTATAAATAATTTATAAAAAATGTAACCTTACAATGACATTTCTCATTTAATGCACAACAAAATTGTATTTAGTGTTAGTTTGAAAGTGGTCTAAGTCACACTATATCCACTAATATTGATGTGTGGCGATGCAACCAAGTATTTTTTATTATCAACTGTGATTCAGAGAGACCTTTCGGCCAAATTTGACATTAGCATTTCCTCAAGAACCATAAGAAGAAGAACCAATGAAAAAAAAAATTACTTGGATGCATTGTTCAACATAAGGCCACACGTATCAAAAAATGACTAACAGTGTCAAATTTCATTTGCTCAGGAGCATTTAGAAAAATCCAAGAGTTTTGGCAAAATATCGCCTGGATTGGCGAATCGAACACATGTCGGTTCGGATCTAATAGAAAACAATATGAATTGTGCCCTTCAAACATGCAACACAACCCGAAGTACAAATATGGGACGGTAAAACTTGTTTGCGAAAATCTGACGGTGTATACTGCGCTTTCTGGACACGGCTTTGGTCCGATAGGCAAATTCGATGCACTAATGGACCAGTATATTTACAAAAATCTACTTGTTGATACTCTGATAACATATTCAGATAAAAACATGCCAATTAAGTGGCGTTTTATGCACGACAACCAACCAAAACACACATAACGCCAGTGAAGAACTGTTTGGAGCTGAACAGAATAGATTTTTTAAAATTGTGCAGAACAGTCACCTATTGAGAACCTATGGAATGGACTTTAACAACATATTATAGCAATAAAATCCAAAATAGTGGTTATCCAACCAAACATTAAGTTTATATAGTAAAATGTATTGGTTAGTTCAGTTTTTTTCCGGTTTGATTAAAGTTTTTTTTAATTTCCGTATTATTTGTTCTTTAGATTGAATTAAACTGAAATGCAACATATGAACCGAACAAAAACAACATTAAATGGTCATCTTATCGTTCATAATATTTTAGAAAAAATACCGGGCAAAAAACATAAAAAGAAGTTGAAATATTTTCTTTATAAAGTTACATGTGGTGAATGTGCTAAATTCGTGGCCACCACTGTATGTCGCTGTAATTGTTGAAAAATCCAAAATTCGCGGTTGCAATTGCTTTTATTTTAACTATCTTCATAAAGGATTCTGAAACTTTTCTGACACAAATATTCCTCATGAAGTCAGCAATCACATGCCAACGAAATATTTTGGTATTCTTAATATAATAAAAAGTTATGCGAGTTTTGCTAAAGATACTTTTCACATATTAGCCTGATAACTGGGGAATCAAGAGGCAATTAACGTGAAATGATGGAATTTGATAGTACGATATGCCTTTGATCTAGAAACAAGTTTTAAACAAAATCGTTGTAGCGAATTATAACATTCGGTTATATGCTGCTGTATTGTTGAACTATGTATTTTATTTGAACTAGTTTATTTGTTTGAACAATTAAGAAAATGGCTTCAGAAAAACAAAATTCCAAATTTATATGACAGATGACATTCAAATCTGAGAAGAGTTTGGCATCAAAAACTCATTTTTGAGAAAATGGTTCATAGTCCCTTTTGAATATAAGCCCTCGATATACTCCAAACGATTTTAAAAGCCTTTTTATCTAGTACATTTCATTCAAATAGATTATTGCATTCTAATTACTTATAAATATTAGTTTTAAAGTTTTAAATCAATCCTATTTGTCCTATAAATTGCAATGTTTGTGCATCGACAACTCTGAATAACACAATCTTTGGCTGCACATGCAATGTTTTGCCTCCAAAACAGTTTTTGGATTTAGCTGAATTTTTCGAACGAACGAAAATAAGAGCACCGAAATATTTGCTGCGCTAATTCGTCGAAAACAAAAGTTGAACATTAGCGTTAGGCCGTCGTTTATGAGAAAATTATTAGCAGTAGCACAGCTAAAGAAAGCCAATTGTTGGTGGACACCTGTTTTTAAAGCCTGGTTCCATCTGCATTTCAAAATTCGGATAATATTGTAAATAGAGTCGGAAGTGATCACCCAAGGAAGCTAAATTGCAGAAATGTCAACTGTTATCTCAAAGAAGTGGAACAAAATCCGAACGAGAATGCTGGCCGTTGGGAGTTTGAAAAAGTTTACTTTATTGTCCAGTTTTTGGGTGGGTATTTAAATACAATTTAAATTTAGTTAAATAACTGAAAACATGTTTTTTCATTGATTTTCCATATGTTGCCATTGATTTATATCTAAGTTAAAGACAAATAGCCACCAAAACACATCCAATATATTATCAAAGGACTATAAATAGGTGATTATAAACACAAACACATCATTTGTTGCTACGTCCTTTGAAGTCGATCATCGTTACCGCCTTTTTCCTAGTGTAAATTATATCGTGGATAAAAAGAGATTGTTTTTTAATCGCAAATGAAAGCGAGTTTAGATTCAAGAAAATAACTTTATTTCGCCAGAAAAGGGAAATCTTGAAACCTTTCAACAACGGCAGTCACTCCAAAATTTGTGGAGTTGTCCTCTTATAGGAGATAAAATTAAAGAATATATTTTATGTCCGTGTCCACATAACAAAATGTCCGCTGAATGGAGGTTCATTATAATGAAAATTTTTAAAATTTTAAATTTTAATTTTTTAAAAAAATGTTCTTTTAAGAGAGGAGTGTTTTGTCCTCCCGTGAGAGGTTTCACCACTCGTCAATTGGTTCATTGGTCTAATGGCCTTTTCAGACTGCATGCGAAATATTTGTACTTCGACCTTGAACTGAAATCGCTCGAATTCACGTCCAATCTGAAAATCGGTAAATATATTAAATTGCCGTAAATTATAGGAATAGTAAGTATGAATAGTAAGTACAACTTTATGCAAATTATATAGCCATGCGACCACATTATCAATAATTGAGATTGGATTTTATAAAAATTGAGGAGAGCACAACATTTTCCCTTTATAAAAGTTTTAAAAAGTCATCTTGAGTCGTGCAGTCTGTGAAAAATACCAAAGAACTTGTTGGTCCAAAAAAACCTATTCGAATTGAAGACAATCTAAATAATAGAATTAAATAAATGTTCAAGTTTGAAAGGAAATATATACACACACAGAGTACATTTAAATTTTACACATTATAAATTAATATTTTAATTTTTAAATCATGTTAAAATATATTAGAATTACAAGTCAAGATAAATTAATCAAATCCGATTTTCCTTCCCCAATACTCTGTTTAAAAGTATTGTAGCGAAAATTACAACGCACTTCTACTACTATGCAATGCCATAAATAATTCTAATCGGAGTTGGATTTGATCTAATTGGTATGAATGAAGATGCCAAAAAGAGCGCGATTTTTAAATACAAATATGCATATGAGCTTTTTCCATGAATAATGTCGACTTGAATATGGTTTTCTTAATTAAAATTCAGAAGCATTGTTCTTGTAGTTTTAAGAATAACTTGATAAATAATAAAAAATGTTAATTTTCAAATCTACTGCTCACTTACCTTCATTACACAGCTGCGATTTTTGCATACCGTCATCACGAAAGAGTCCATTGCGTAGACGTTTAACAGGTGTTGCGCCATCTTCGAAACCATGATCCACATCAGTAGTCAATGAAGTGTCTGTCAAATTCATAGATAGTTCCGAAATGGGCGAAAGAACACCATGATGTTGCGGCTCATGGAAGCGTGCCTCATTTTGAAAGGCACGCTTGTGTCGCACCATGGCATTAATGTTGAGAGGAGACTCAAAGCAAGAGTCAGATGAATTGGAACGTGCTTCCATGCCCTTGAAACGTTTCGTTTGGGCCTGATCTACAAGTAAATCGCCGGACGCTGATGATATATTGTCCTCGTCGTCAGAGCAATCACGTTCTGAAAAACGTTTGTGCGATTTCCAGGCAGCATCTTTGGACAGATGTGAAGATGGAGTGGTGGTATTGGGGATTGCAGAAGTTTCCATAGTTTAGTTTATCAACGAACAAACGAACGAATAGAGACGAAACGCGTAATAAACGGATACAATCACGGAACACTTACAAAAATCAGGAGTGCGTCACACAAAGACAAAACCAAAACGAACCGCAATCGATACAAAATAAACGTAATTAATACAAATAAACTTGGAAACCAATTCGAACAATAATCACATCACAAAAATAAAAACTCGATATTTGGAAGATTGTAGAGATGTTCCGTTTTCGGACAATTAGGGTCATACATCCGTACGAAACAGTTTCAGCTTAGAAATGTTGGAAAATCGCAATATTTTTCGCGCACACCTCACTATATGGTAGAAGAGTTATGAGTTTTTAGGTTATGACTTTCACGGAACTCGCGGCGACGACGAATGTAACACAGACTGCTGCTGGCAAAACTGAAACTGTCAATTGCCTGAAAATTGTAAACAGAAATGGTGAAATATGAACAGAAAAAAAGAAAATGTCAAAAGAAAATACATATATTAACTGCCATCTCAATAAAAAATAGAAAACAACATATTATGTCCAATTGGATTTGGCCTACTCCTCCTCCAAAACGGTTCATTTGGGCGCAATAGACCTCAGCCAAAATGTGGTTACGTAGAAATTTGCATATGTGGGATGCCACCAGTTACTCACCCTGCCACAGGTTTCGACGGCTGATGGATGGATGGGTCGGCCTCCCTATATTCCAAAAGATACGAGCTGCACACTGACGCTTCACACACGAATGTGATCTTCACTCCACAAGGTTTTATTTTATTGTCAAACACACACGTATCAACATTTTGTTTTGTTATTTTGAACATTAATATCACAAATATATATATTTTACTATTTTTGAATGATTTTTCTATGGAAATAGGATCAAATGATAGGATCAGCTGATCTTGTCAAAATCAGGCGCGATATGAATATCTTCATAGCAAAACAAAAAATTGCCGTTATTTTTTGTTATCACACAGGGTTGTTTTACAGTGGCTTGAAATAGGGTTACCATAACTAGATTGTGTATAAAGGGGCGTTCACACTATAACCATATTATAGACCATTCAAATTCATTATTTTAATATGAGAATAGGCTTACTAGCATACAATTAAGAGACTTGATAAGGTGGCAACACAACTAAGAGAGTTGTAAGATATTTTCTTGTTAAGCGAATAAATTCCATACAAAAATTAAGCTAGTAAGCCCAATCGAACAGGCCTAATGTCGTTCTTAACTCGTTTTGCTCGTGTAGGACTGTTCACACATGAAGATTTGTTATAAAATTATGAATCCCAAACTTCTTCTATAAACACTTCAGATGTAAATATTGTATCATTAAGCAATTCTATGCTATCGATAAAACTTATTTTACATCGAAAAATGCTAAATTTGTTAAGTTTTCATCATAATTTCAAGTTGTACAATAAATCATTAAATATGAATTGCCATTTGCTACATGTTCTGAGAAGTACATTTTCAGGGTTTTATTGACTGATCAATAAGTTTATTATGATAAATTATCTCGACATTTGGTGCAAAAATATATAGGAAATAACGTGATAATAAGGCTGTTTTTCTTTAAGACTGGATAAGTAAGCTGCGATAACAAAAATCTAAATAAAATGTTAAATTTTCACTGAAAATAAAAAATTCTTTTTTAAAATTGTCGCCAAAAGCAATATAAATGTGTGTGTGAAAACAAATTTTGAAAAAATAATTTTGTGTTAAAAATTTTGGACTTAGTCTGGATAATTATCCAGTGAAAGCCAAAATGATGGACGGAGGCTAAGTCCAATAAAGTCAACACAAAATATTTTTTGGAAAATTTGTTTTCACACACACATTGATATTGCTTTTGGCGACAATTTTAAGAAAGAATTTATTATTTTGAACAAAAAATTAAATTTTTATTAACGTTTTTGTTATCGTAGCTTGTTATCCCGACTTAAAGAAAAACAGCCCTAATAAACATAGACCTGTTCGATTGGACTACTAGCTTGGTTTTATTTAAATAAATCAGAGATAAAAATCTAGCACAAGAGAGTAGCGAGCTACTTTTTTGTTAAGCGAGTAAATTCGCCACAAATACTAACCTAGTATTAGCCTTGTCACACTGCATGCGAAATCTAGTTTAAATGACATAAGGTCGATTTTCAAATGTCAGATCCCATACAAATTTGACAATGACCTTATGTCATTTCAGCTAGATTTCGCATGCAGTGTGACAAGGCTATAAGCCTAATCGAACAGTCCTAATATTGTGATTTGTCAATTACCGTGTTCATTTTGACAAAACACGTGCATGTGAATGGACTATTAATAGCGTGTTCTGATATGTGATTTTCCAACAAAATCCAATGGAAAATCGTTTGTGTTATGATATATATTGACTGGATTTTAAGAAAACAACTGTTTGATTTCAGAGCTGATTGTTTACATTCTGTATATTTAGGCCTGTTCAATTGATTTTACTACTAGCATAATTTTTGTATGGAATTTACTCCTTAATAGCCTTGTCAGACTGCAGGGGAAATCTAGTTCAATTAGATTTCGAGCCAAATCGACCTTAAATCTAGTACTTTTTCCATACAAAATTTAAAATCGTCTTCCAGGTCGATTCTTTAAAAATCGACATGGAAAACTAATATTTAGGCACGCAAAAATAAGAAAAAATTTAACAATTTATGGTTATGTGTCTAAACTAGAAGATGGTTATGTGTCTTCTAGAAGAAGAATTTGACTTTTATTTCTAATTTCTCTTGCAATTCAAAAATGGATGTATAAAAGTAAACATTTGAATGTTTGTTATATTTAATAAGTTTAATAAAATTTTCAGGAAAAAACGACATTATAAGCTGAAAACAAAATGGACTTCAGACCAGGAATGTGTTCTTTTAGCTCTATGGGAGGACAATATAAACGGCCTGCGTTCGAACAAGCAAACGCACACATACATAACACATGTATATAAAATAATGACAGACGAAATTCTGAAAAATGAATTTGTATTTTCTCCACCTGACATACAAACTAAATTACACAATTTCAGCAATAAATATAGGTATATATCCTGTCCACATATTGCTTAGTTTTTTGTTTGCCTTCTAGGGATGAAAAACGGTCAATGGGTCCATAAAGAGGATCGCCATGAAAATGGAAATATTTTCAAAAAGTGCATTCCAAAATAGGATCCTTAACATATAACATTGAATCAGTGATCAGGAGTCTATAGTGAACGGTTGGACAATAGCAAACTATAATAATAGTAGGCCTGTTCGATTGGGCTTACTAGCTCAATTTTTGTATAGAATTTATTCGCTTAACAATAAAGTAGCTTACTACTCTTTTAGTTGTGTTACCAGATTTTTCTTGTTAATCCCAATCGAAGAGGCCTAGCATTGAGTTTTTTTTACAAAAATATAAAATACAGATCACGAACGTCTGAAAGCTGTTACAAGCGATATAATTTTATCGTATTTATGAAAAAATATACTAATTGGACCACATTGTTTATTGGAAGGGAACAAACCTATTTTAATGGCGATGGTCAAAAACAAAAATACAGCCTTGTAGAACGTTAAAAATTACCAAAAAAAAAAAAGAAAAAAAATTTGGCGCTAAGGTCCACTTTCCGAGATTGGGGCCTTGAAAGTTCGGATATACAATTTGAGCTATAGTCATCATTCCTGATCCGATCGGGTTGATATATATCGTTGGAAAGCTTATTGAATTTACTATAAGATAGCGGAGCAATCATTAACCCATCGGGAGCCAGCGTTAAAAAGGTAAATTTTGAACCCGCTTTTTTTGGTAAAATCGACATTATCTGGAAATGTGATCGATATTGAGGTAAGAGATGATTAATATCAGTTTATAGCCTACACTTTAACCTTTCTTTCAATGTGGGTTACGGAATCGTAACCCACCTGGAACCTGGAAAGTCTGCAATAATTGTAAAACTTTTGTTTTCTGTAGACGTGTTTACACATGGGGATGTATTGTACATCCTAAAAGTAGTTTATATGTAAACACGCAGACAGAAACATGAAGTTTTTTTTGAGTAAAGAGTTTTTTTGGGGTTAAAGATTTTTTTCTCTGGGGTATGTCCAAAACCAGCTACGCAGACTAAAGTTTTCAGGCGTAGCCGGCCTTCGGCCGAGGTTAAAGATTTTCTCCTCTGGGGTATGTCCAAAACCGGCTACGCAGACTAAAGTTTTTAGGCGTAGCCGGCCTTCGGCCAAGGTTAAAGATTTTCTCCTCTGGGGTATGTCCAAAACCGGCTACGCAGACTAAATTTATATTAAAAATTTATATTTTGTAAAAATTAAAAAAACTCTCGGAAGTTTGTAAAACAAAGCCAGAATACGGTTGGCTCGTAATTGATTAAGAATCGATAAGTCCCCTTTTCCACAGGCAAATTTTTATTTGGCAAATTCTGAGTTTGTAGGCGAGAGGGGTGCGAGGAAGAGAAACAAAACTTTGCCTGTTCAGAATTTGCGGTTCAAATTTGCTAGTGGAAAAGCAAGCGAAAATTTCAAAAGAGAAAACAAAAAATTTGCCAAATAAAAATTTGCCTTTGGAAAAGGGGACTAACTAAATATAGGACAACTTTGAAGTTCAATATCTTCGGTTCCAAGAGGGTTAAGGAGCTGCAAACTACCTTAAAAGAAAGCTGGAAGTCTTGATTATAAACCTATATATACGATGGCGTACCTCAATATAGGACCTATTTCCAGATAATGTCGATTTTACCAAAAAAGCGGGTTCAAAATTCACTTTTTTTAACGCTGGCTCCCGATGGGTTAATGATTTTAAATTCAATAAGCTTTCCAACGATATATATATATCGACCCGATCGGACAGGAATGATGACTATAGTTCAAATTATATATCCGAACTTTCAAGGCCCCAATCTCGGAAAGTGGACCTTAGCGCCAACATTTTTTTGTTGTGATCAGATCAAAAAGTTCTATCTATAGTGAAAATTTGAAACAATTCTGAGAATCGCACTTAAACTAGATTTATGCCAACATATTGTACAACATACGACTTACCTTGTTGAAGATGAAAAATTTTATGAAATGTTGTTGCCAGATTTCCTTGCAAAATTATACGCACAGTTGTATATTTTTGCAAGAATCTGCTCCTAAATTCATGAAATTGGCAACTTACATACTCACACTTACATCATTTAGTTGGATAATGATGTAAGTGTGAGTATGTAAGTACTAACTAAAGGCTATAAGATTTATGTAGGAAAATCAAGGAAAATCAGTGTGGCGTTTGAAATGATAATTTTTTTCAATATTTATTATAAATTATCTCGATATTTGGTCCAAAAATGTTTAATTCGGTATTTTAGGCCTGTTCCATTGGTTTTACTACTAACTTAATTTTTGTATGGAATTTACTATTTAAGGCTATTTTAAACACACAAAATATTTGCGTAAAACAACGCTTAGAACAAAGATTTGCATTTTTGGGGCAACACCAGAATAAGTAAAACGTATTGTCCCCCATTTTGCGCAACAGGTTTTTGTCCAAATATTTGGTGTGTCTAAACCCACTATTAACAAAAAAGTTAAAGGAAAGTACTCTGTAACAAGTTTGGTGTTGCCAGATTTTTCTTATTTATTCAATAAATAGACTTGCTCGATTGGGCTTACTAGCTTAAAATTAAGCGACTTGATAAGGTGGCAACATTTTTATCCATTGGTTTTATTTAAATATACCATTGGCACCACCTTACTCGGTAATTAAGAGGATAGTAAGCTACTTTCATGTTAAGCTAGTAAATTCCATACAAATATTAAGTAATACTAGTAAATAATACTAGTAAGCCCCATAGAACAGACCTAATAGCATTTCGCTTGCGGTCTGAAAAGGCTATAAGGTGGATTTTCAAATGTCAAATTTGTACGAGATCTGACATTTGTAAATCGAGCTTTTGCCATTTCAGCTAAATTTTCTCCTGCAAGCTGAAAAGACTATAAGTGAAGTATTTAAGTTTATGGTTTGTTCCAATGAGTGAAATTTTTCGGATTTTTAAACAAAATCATATGTGACATTTTCATATTTATATATTTATACATATTTATTAGGCATAATCATAATATGTATTTATATATTCGAACATAGCTTCTAAATCCAGTATATGATTAGAACAGTATTTGTAACGGTTATTTCCAGATGCTATTCATTGTAGTTCATTAAATATGATATTAACCCCCATTTCCACCAACTCCGGTTAGAAATAACCAAAAATTTATAGATACATTTTTAAGTACCTTTTTCGAGTTTAGAATACCAAAATACATACATAAATGTTATACACAGTTCATCGACCAAATATATGTCTGGTTTAAGATACATATTTTCCCCCGTTTTCTTTCTAGTAAACACAGTTTTCAGTTTAAAATTGTGTAATCTTATCTTCAATTTAAAGTTCTAAAGGCCTTAAAAACACCTGTAATAAGGTACCATGATATTTATTGTACAACTTGGAATCAGATTCTACTTTTCTGAAGACCTTTTAAAGAAAACTATTGTTTGTTTGTTATTTGGTAGATATAAGTGTTAAGCAAAATATGTTTCGCCAGAAGACTCTTATAGCCTTGTCACACTGCATGCAAAATCTAGCTGGAATGACACAAGGTCGATTTCAAAGTTATTATAGTATTGTCACACTGCATGCGAAATCTAGTTTAAATGAAATAAGGTCGATTTTCAAATGTCAAATTTGTATGGCAGCTGACATTTGAAAATCGACCTTATGTCATTTAAACTAGACTTCGCATGCAGTGTGATAAGGCTATAAGGTCGATTTACAAATGTCAGATCTCATACAAATTTGACATTTGTAAATCGACCTTATGTCATATCAGTTAGATTTCGCATGCGGCTATTATAGTCTTGTCACACTGAATACGAAATCTAGTTGAAATGTCAAGGCTATCATAACCTACTTTCAAGTTGCACACAAAATATTCATGTGTAAACACCCCTATAAAGGAAGAGTCGATCATCTTGTGATCTCGACAATATTTGTATACAAATATTGGCAACGACGTCACAGAGATCTTGCATCAGTCGATAAATGTGTATTGAGGACCATTACCTTTCTTCTAATAATCTTTTCAGACTGTGTGCGAAATTTAACTGTAATGACATAAGGCCGATTTACAAATGTAAGTTCCCATACAATTATGACATTTAAAAATCGAACTTTGTCATTTCTGCTAGATTTCGCATGCAGTGTGACAAGACTATAAACCGTAGAAAAATGGTTGAAAAAAATTATTCTTCGAAATGACCAAATTTTCATAGAATTTCGAGATGCGCTTCTTCTTTGCCATACATCAGATCCCATACAATTATGACATTTGTAAATCGACCTTATAGCCTCTTCACACTGCATGCAAAATGGTTCGATTTCATTTTAAGATCGATTTACAAATGTCAGATCCAATACAAATTTGACATTTGTAAAGCGACCTATTGCCTTGTCACACTGCATGCGAAATCTAGCAGAAATGGCATCTGACATTTGAAAATCTACCTTGTGTCATCTAAACTACATTTCGCATGCAGTATAACAAGGCTATTCTGCAATTTCAAGCTGAAATCGATTGTTTTCGCATGCAGTGTGACAAGGCTATTAAGAAATGACATAAGGTCGATTTACAAATGACAGATCCCTTACAAATATGACATTTGTATATCGACCTTAAAGCCCCCTTACACTGCATGCATAGTCGATGGATTTAATTTTAAGGTCGATTTACAAATGTCAGATTCCAAATAACAGCTGAAATCATTAGTCGATTGGTTTCACATGCAGCCTGAAAAGTCTATAAGACAAATATAGAGAAATCAGACAGTTTTTTTAAACACATTTGATTTATTGAGAACTTCATACGATATTGAATTTAACATAGTTAGAAAAAGAATCATTAATAGTATTAATTGTATAATTTGAATTTTAGCAGATGTTTTGAGATATGATAATGTTTTGATTTTCATAAATAGAAATAAACGAGCTATAGTATTTTCAAATTCAAATCTCATGTCGGACTATCATTCTACCCTATTATTTTGAAATAGAGTAGCGAGACATACATACATATTCAGATATATATAACAAGTGTAAAACCATGTAGGAAAATTATTATTAATACATATGTTAAGCTGTGATAAGAATAGTGTCAAATTTAAGATTTCTTCGAATCGCAACCTTCTGCGGGTGTCCTTTCCGAGGCATTTTCATAGCGCGGATAAACACTGCTCTCATAGGTTGGTATCATGTATTTGATGTTGATGAATGCATTCGGACCGCCACAATGTTCTAGGGCATTTAAAGTGTCCTCAATGACATCGGCTATGCGGCGATCACGATCGGGATCGATGAAATTTCCCAAATTCACATTGATGTTCTTGTACAAATTGCAAACCGCCAAAAGTTGACGATAGTAGGGCACAAGAGCTTGCCCAACACAGGGGCCTAAAGGTGACCAATGAAATACGGGTATGTTGGGAAATTACAAAACGATGTCAACTTACCCACCAACACCATCAGCTGCAATACCTTCAAAGCTGCAATTATGATTTTCTTGTCTCTGGTATTGAAGGCCCGCTTGAAGGGCAAAATCATTTTTGGCAATACCGGCAAGACTTTGTGAGGAGCCTTTAAAATCATATCCATGGCTCCATACTGGGCCAATTGGCGTATCTCTAAGTCGCTATCGGATAATCTGAAATGTTAAGAATGAATGAATGATGAAATCTAGAACTAAACAAATAGTTTACCCATCTACAAATATTGGCAAATAATAGCAATAGTCCAGGTCCTGGGGTGTACAATACCATTTCAAGGGGAAATCTGTGCCGTTTTTCTTGCGCATCAATTTTCCTGAACGTCCCACCGGTATATCACCTTGGCGCAAGTAAATCTTGAAGAAAGTTTCCTTGACGGGGCGCTTCTTAAACAGGTCTATCCTAGAAATATTTGTTTAATATAGTATTTAAAATATGTATAAGTGCTTGATGTACTTTTTGGGTGGTTCCACCACTGTATTGCTCTGCAGAGCTTGGTAGGTGAAAGCCGGCACCACTCGCTTGGGCTAGAAGCCGACAGATACATGTTATTGTTAGTATTAGTTTGTTTCAGAAATATCCACAATTACCTTTTTCATGCGCATATAAAGCAATTCACGACATTCTTTCCCGGACAGATGTTTCACATCTTCTTTAACCTCTGGACTCATCGTGTTATCTCAATTTAAAGGCCAACTATTTGCGGAATCGAAAATCTAACAAAAATATTAAAAAAATTTTCGTAAAAATTAATTTTTCAAAATTAAAAACATTTGTATGACAAATACTATCATTTCGTGTGCCCTATGTTCGGTGATGTAGGTGTTTAAGGCCTCCTCACACTCTGGCTTCCCAGATGAATTTTTTCCTTGTCCCCAGAATTGTTTTGAAAAATCCCCAATTATCCCCAAAATATAAAAAAGTGGTTTTATTTCAAAGAATTGTGTATTCTATAACCATTGAATATTTTGATCATATTTTTCCCCAAAGTAGTCATGAAATATCTCCATTATAAAAAGTTGTTTTATTTTAAAGAATTCGAGTGTAAAATTTTTTAAAATGTGAGAGAAACAGTTCGACAAAATCGAAAAAAAAATATAGTTGTTCATGTTTCAGAATCTGAAAAAGGTGAAAATCTGTAAAACGAAAAAAAATCAAGCGTCCGATTTTCAATGTAAATATCCCAGAATGATCCTTGTCTAATTTATATTTTTTACATAACTCAAAAATGTTTACTAGAACAAAAGTTATTGAATTATTGCCGATGGATTTTGATTCTGACATTTTCCTTTTTCAACTAATAAATTTATAGACTTTTACGACAAATTAGCATACCCAGTTAAAATCAAGCATTCAATATTTTTCAGAATACTTCGAAAAACCCCACAAAATCCCCGAAATATTTTATGAAATTTCCACAAACATCCCCTGTACCCTAGGATGGGTCACGAAAATAAATTGCAGCGGTCAACCCCCAGAAATGAAGATTGGATTTATTAATGATGATCTACAAAATATTTCTTCACTGGGTCAAGTCATCTGTGAGCTAAACGCTCCTGAAAACACCTCTAAAAATCATGTTTTTACCGTGTAATTTTTTTATGTTGCATTTTTGCCCATTTTTTCTGAATTAATAGACCCTTGGAAGCATAACAGATTGGTAGAATTATTGGGCGTTTATATTGATTTTTTTCTGGGTTTTCAAGGCCAAAACTCATATTTCTTGCAAATATTTTGTAAGAGATGTAATAAAAAATAAATAGGAGGATGATGAAGCCTAAAAGATGACTAACGGACGAAAAATGACGTCACTGACTCCATTCATTCCGATTTTCATCATTTAGGCATTATTCGATCAAATAAGAAAAAGTTTTCGGTAGTCACTGTGAAAATCCAAAAAAAAAAATACTATAAACGTCCAATAATACGACCAATAAGTTACTCTAAAACAAGAATCAATATTTCAAGGGTCCATTATTTCAGAAAAAAATTTTGTAACACAATGTAACACAAGAAAAGTTACACCGGAAAACATGATTTTTAGGGCTATTTTCAGGAGCGTTTAGCTCACAGATGGCTTGATCTAGGAACGAAATATTTTGCAAATCATAATTAAACAATCCAAACTTTATTTGCGTGGGGTGACTGGAACTTGATTATCCTTTTGTAGGGACGGCGACCCAGCCTACTGTCCCCATTTCAATTTTTTGTCCTTTTGACCATCAAAAAATCCCCATGGTTGGGGACAAATCCCGACATCTGGCAAGCCTGCTTACACTAAATCCTTTTCTGTTGTGTGCGCGAGCCTAAAGATATGCTAAATATTCCCTGACTATCGACTTTTGTAGCATTCCCTAAACTACTGCTATTAAATCTTACCACGTTAATCTGTTCTCAATATTTCAGTTGGACACTTACATCTAACGTTCGATATAAACGAAAAAATATTGCTCTCACATTTCACAAGACTTGGGTGAATAACCTAACTTAGCGGCTTATAGCCTTTTCACACTGTATGCGAAATCAATGGATATCAGCTTGAAATGGCATAAGGTCGTTTTAAATTTGTATGGGATCTGACATTTTTAAATCGACCTTATGCCATTTCTGCTAGATTTCACATGCAGTGTGACAAGGCTATTATGCTATTTCAGCCTGAAATGACATGAGGTCGATTTTCAAATGTCATATTTGTATAGGATCTGACTGACAGCCTGAAAAGGCTATTATATAACCCTAAAGTGTGGTATTTTTGACTAATTTCAAAAAATGAAAAATCTGACTGTCAAAATTTACGAACTATGCGACATTATAAGTCATTAAGTACGTGTACATGTTGATAAAATCTAAAATTATAGAGCAGATAATATGTTCGTGAAATTAAGTTTGTCGTCGAAATTGTATTAACAAGGTTGAATTTTAGATGTTTTGAGATATGTTAACGACATTTGTAAGTTGACCTTTTGTCATTTCACCTAGATTTCAGCCTGAAATGACATAAAGTCGATTTACGAATGTCTAATTTGTATGGGATCTGAAGTTTGTAAATCGACCTTGAGCTGAAATTGATCGATTACGCATGCAGTCGGAAAAGTCAATTTTTATTGCCCAGATCGTACAAAAAGTGTGGAGTTTTTGGCAAATTTCAAAAATTAAAAAAATCGAGCAGACTGTCCAAATGTGCAATCCTCAGTCGAAATATTGTGGTCTTGTTTACACTATGATACTTTTCATTAGAATCCGTTAGAAAATCGTTGCACTCACATGCAAATAACTGAGGATCAAAGACCTAGAATCATAAAGACTGAGCATATGGGAAAATAAAAAAATATATCGAGGGCTTATATTCATAAGTGGCTATGAACAAAAACACAACTTTTCAGGAGAGCGAAAAAACTGATTTTCTCCTTAATTTTAAGAGTAATTATTAATCATATATCTACAGTTTAATCTAAAAAGGATTACAGATTGCTACGATTAATTTTTTTTTCGAAATTTCCTATTATTCGCGGTTTTATGGTTCATAGGCACTTTTGTACGTTTAAAATTGAGCACTATGAATTTTGAAATAAGCACATAGCCATAGTCATTAATGCTCAAATATATAAACACGACTTATTATAAACCCGATAACGTTTTTTATGAAATGTTGGATGTGTTTACAAAAAATGTTAAATCGGAAAGGACATTTGTATGGGGGTATATTGCAACCTGGTACGCAATAGATAATATGTATAGTTTGGCCAAAACCGGTTAAACATTTGGGAGCAACATTTGTATTTGGGCTATATCTAAATCTGATTATAAGCTGCTGTGCCAAATCGAGACAATATGTCGTTTATAGAGCGGAAAATGTCAAATCAGGAGCGACATTTGTATCTGAACCGATCTTACCTAATTTCTGATGTGCCAAATTTAAAGAAAATCGAGTACAACATGTCGTTTCTAGAGCGGAAAATGTCAAATCGGGAGCGACATATGTATGGGGGCTATATCTAAATCTGAACCGATCTTAACGAATTTTTGCATAGGTATTTCTAGTTGGATTACAATATATTGTGCCAAATTTAAAGAAAATCGGGTACATTATGTGGTTTCTATAGCGGAAAATGTCAAATCGGGAGCGACGTTTGTATGGGGGCTATATCTAAATCTGAACCGATTTGCCTCAAATTCCTTGATCCACAAAACGTATTTGTGACAATTTTTGTTAAGATCGGACTATAATTTCGACCTGTAATTTGATTACAACAATAGATGGACAGACAGACGGACATTGCTAATTCGACTCAGAAAGTGATTCTAAGTCGATCGGTATACTTAACAATGGGTCTATCTCGCTTCCTTTTGGGTGTGACAAACAAATGCACAAAGCCATAATACTCTCGTGGAGTGTATAAAAAGCTACGCGGGGTTTTCTAAAGAAACTTTTCACAATTTTTGACTTTACAGCCATTATTTATCCTATTTTAGCCTGATAACTGGGGAATCAAAATGTTGTTAACGCGAAATGATGGAATTTGATAGTACGATATGCCCTAAATCTGGAAAAATGTTTTAAACAAAATCGTTTTAGCGAATTACAACCTTCGGTTATATGCTGCTCCATTTTTGAACAACTTTTGCAGTCACAAATAAACGTGTGAGTAGATAGCCGAATCAGAAAAAAATTAAAAAATTGCTTTAGAAAAAAATTCTTCTCCAAATTTATATGACAGATGACAACCAAATCTGAGAATAGTTTGGCATTAAAAACTCATTTTCGAGAAAATGGTTCATATATGTCCTCATAGTATCATTGGAAAATTGGAATATTCAGGCCACAAAGATGGTGAATATTTGCAAGTTTTGTGCCATCCACATTTAATTTTTTCTCACGTCATGCTCAGTCTTTATGCTTTTCGGTCTTTCTGAGGATTTACGTCAGTCCCCATCTTTTGTGAAAAGTTTGTATAGAATTACGGCGCTTTCATTTTATTTCTTACAATAACTAATATAACATACTTAGTGTCTAGTTTACACAGTGCAAATTAATAGTGTTAAAAGATTGATATAGAGGTGTAAAGAGAGCTCTATATAGGTGCGTTTCAGTTTGTAATCGTAGTTAGTGTATCATTAATACTTAGGATGTTTTATTCGAAAAACCTCATTGTAACTGAGGGTATATAAGATCATGCCGTGTTCCTGTTAGGCCCCAGAAGGCCAATTGAGAGAGTTAACTGTCTTCATGTGTCCGTGTAAAACGGGTCAATTTTTGACGTGGGCGTATATACCTTTAGTTATTGAAATAATTTCAATAATGTAATTTTCGGTGTAAATATTCGGATTTTCCAAAACTTATTTTGGACATTCCAAGTGTACCAATACTTTGGTAGCTTATCGGCCGGTATGTAGAGGTAGATTAGGACGACAGTGAGAATAGAAAATTATTAAAAAAGCTACGTCATCTGTCATTTCAGCTATATATGTCCTTGACGTTAAAAAATTATTTCAACGTTTAATTTTCCATTTTCGCAAGTTTAAAATGGATGTTCCGCGCGAACCAATGCTTCGGTAACCCATCTGCCGGTATGCAGAGGTAGATCAGGACGTCAGTGAAAATAGAAAATTATCACAAAAGCTACGTCATCTGTCATTTCAGCTGTATAAGTCTTTGACGTTAAAAAATTCTTTCAACGTTTAATTTCCCGTTTTCGCAAGTTTAAAATGGATGTTCCGCGCGAACCAATGCTTCGGTAACTCATCTGCCGGTATGCAGAGGTAGATCAGGACGTCAGTGAAAATAGAAAATTATCACAAAAGCTACGTCATCTGTCATTTCAGCTGTATAAGTCCTCGACGTTAAAAAATTCTTTCAACGTTTAATTTCCCGTTTTTAAACTTCCAAGTTTCTGCAAGTTTAAAATGGATGTTCCACGCGAACCAATGCTTTGGTAGCTCATCTGCCGGTATGCAGAGGTAGATCAGGACGTCAGTGAAAATAGAAAATTGCCAATAGTGCTACGTACATCTGTCATGTCAGTCATTTATGTGTCAACGTACTCACGTTGATGTCTACAAGAAGCCATATTGTAAATCCTTCATTCAGGAAAATTCATAGCACCGGCACCCGAACCACGAGTTTCCAGAGATGCTAAGCGATGGCGAGAACTCAATTAAGACAGTAGGCGTTCCTCTTCCGCGATTATAGATGTTCTTAACAATGATAAAACAATGTAAGCATGTGTCATGTACCTCCTGCCATCACTTTATTTAATAACAAAGGACAATCAGGATAACAGCTGCTCCACGCAAACCCCATAAACCCCCCAAGATGATGTGTATTCCCTTTTCATCTTCGCGCGTCAATGTGTATAAGTAATCGTATAATGTGTTGTAACGTTAATTCTCCTGTGAAATTGTTCGTGCCAGAAACACAAAAAAATATGTATTGTACGTGCCTGTACACTTCACGATTTTTCCATGTACATATTTTATTCCGCACCCTATTGTATGGTTATACATCTGCACATGTGTGTGCGTGCTCAATCACAAGCCCGTACAAAACATATAAAGTTAGCAAATCCTGTGAGTGGAAAAAGTTCTTTGTGATGTCTGTCATTTGTATAGCAAATACAAGAACCAAGCGGCGACCTCTAACGTCTACTAGTGAAATCTTCAGCCGTTCAGGCATCTATTTGGCGTTCCCTGAAGCGCTTTCGTCCCGGCCAAGGACTATTCAGAGAGATTTGTCATTGTTGGTGTACTATTGTTTAAAGTATTGTTCTGGTATTTTCATATTACATATAAAATGTGTTTGTCATTCTCTTTGAGTTTCATGTAAACAGTGTCTATGTTTCCATGTAAAATGTATCTCATAAGAATATTTATATTTACAGTATTTGGTGTGGAAATTTATTTTTTATTAATCTTTTCTTACATTTCTTTTGGACTTACAACACAGGTTTTTATTGTGAAGAAACAAGGGTATTATGTTCCTGTGTTGATCGCCGTTTTATGCTTGAAAAGGTTTGTAATTATGTATTTGTTTGTTATATTGTTGTCCTTAATTTTCAATTTCATTTTATAAATACAATTTTCTTAATTTATGGAATCGATATTCATCTCCATTTTCATCAACATTGCAGTATTGATGGCGGTATTAATGGCAGTATTAAGGGAAGTATTATATTTATAATTTATATTATTATTTTCATATTTCATATTCTTTATTCAAATTTCTATGTCATCCAAACCTCTGAGGTCTAGTTCGGTTTTATATTATTATGTTTTGTTTTTATTCCATTTTATTTAGCATTTTAGGGGTTTATAATATTTGTATTTTATATTTTAATTTTGTATTTTATTTTTGCCTTTATATTTTAATTTTGTATTTTATTTATGTCTTATCCATTTTAGTTTTATGTGGTTTTAATTTATATATTAATTATGTTTTGTTTTTTCATTTCAGTTTCTAATCTTTCTGTTTGGCTGTGAACCTATTTGGGACTTACATTTTCTTTTTCATTATTACTTTTTAGATGTTATCTGTTTAAGTTATTGATGTACTGTTTATGTAGTTATGTTTGTTTTATTTACTTCATTGTATGAGCCACCTTAATGTAATGTAAACGCCTAAAACTAAACTATACTTATTACAAATACTTATGTTCTTGAATTTTTTATTCATCTTGTCAATTCAAAAGATGATTAATTTTATTGAAAATTCTATTTTTATTATAAATTGTCATTTCTGTATCGAAGAATGTTATGTTGTTGTTCATGTGTAATTTTTGTTTTGTCTAAATATTGTACCGAAAAACTTTTATACATATATGTCAAACTATTTTCATGTCTAGCTTTAGTTATCGTTGTTAAATGTGTTGACGTGGTGTCACCCTGTCATGTATGTATGCATGTGTGGGCATATAGATAATGTGGGCTCCATTCATAACTTGGGCGCCTAAAAGTAAACTTTATTTTCTTGTTAGTTGCTTTTATCTCATTTATCCCTAATACGTTAGTTGTCATTATCTTGGCAATTCAATGGTTTATTATTTGCATTTCCTATTATGAAAATGTTTTTGTTATTGAATTGAGGTTTATAAAATTTTTATTTTTGCCATAAAATTTATATCTAAAGTTAAAGGGTTTTATGTTGTTATTCTATATGTTCTCTATTTTTGTCATATGTAAATTAATTAATAAATTTTGCTCCTAACTTTGTGTTTTTGTTAATGATATTTATATATGCAAATAAATTATTAACATTTTTTACTCCTATTTTTGTTTTCATTTTTTATTTACTTTGTTTAGGTTATTATAGGAGGTTTTCTTTCTTATTTTATCTAGGGATTTTTTCTGTTCTATTTATTGTTATATAATGAATTCGTTTCTGTTCTTAATTATAAATCTATCAATCTTTTTCGATTTTTCTTATTAGTTTATGGATATTTTATAGTTTGGTTATGGGTATTTCTTGTTCTTAATTATAAATCTATCAATCTTTTTTCGATTTTTATTATTAGTTTATGGATTTTTTATAGTTTGGTTATGGGTATTTCTTGGTTTTAATACCAATTTTTCTTGTTCCTATTATCTTTTGGATTATATTTATAACAATTCTAGTCAGGCTTGATGTTATTGGTATTAATTTATCTAAAGGTGTTTTTTCCTCCGGGGTTTATTAAAATCTAATATGATTTTTCGTTAAAATCTAGTATGATTTCTGCTAGTATTAAAGTGTATAGGGTTTGTATCTATTTACCGGATCTAGTATTAGTTTGTCTAGGGGTTATATTCGTCTTACCGGTTATTTTTATTTTCTTCTTACCTCAGGATTTTTCATTAAAATCTAGTATGTTCTTATTTCTATTTTTAGTTGTCTATGGGTTATATTATTTTTCTTTTATTTCATCAGATTTTTTGTTAATCTAGTTTACTTCATAAATATTATATATATGGGGTTTTTTGTTTTCCTAAAAATTTTGTATTAAGAAATTTTTCTAGTTATATTTAGGGATTATTACTGTTTATACGGAGATTTTTAGGTGATATTAGTTTGTTTTATGACATTATTTTTATTTTTATTTTAGGTTTTTCATATCATCTATGGTTATCTTTATAAAATTTAGTTTGGTTATCTTGTGAATTTTATATTTTTGGATTTATGTCTTTTTAACTATGGTTAAATATGCTAGGTTTCGGTTTAAGGTTTTAATGTGATTCATATATGTTTATATGATCTGGTTTGGTTTTTCGATTTTATTATATTTATTTTATAGTTATCCGGTTTTTATTTAGGTTCAGTTTAGGATTTCGTGAGGTTCCAAATTACAGTTTTGGTTTTATTCTGAAATCCGGTATGTTTTATATATTATTTATATTGGTTGTGTTAGGTAATTTGGTAATTTGGATATATTGGCAATTTTAAATTCAATTGCCTGTTTTGTAATTAAAATCTACTAGTTTTTGGGTGTCTAATCTATCTTATTTTTCTATGCGCTTAATTTTTATGTGTCTAATCTATCTTATTTTTCTATGTTTTTACGTATGTAACCTAATTGGATCTAAAGTATTCGGGTGGTAATCGGTATTTGTTTACATTTGGTTGGATTTCCCATTAGTTTTTATATAGGTGTGAGAGTTAGATGTTTTCCGTTTTTTAGCGTGATATTATTATATTAATTTAGAATTTATTTTTTACATAGTTCCGTTGTGTCTTTATAAAATTCGTGTGTGTTATTTATTATGTGTTATTTTGTGTAAAAATAGTGTATTCAGTAAATTTGTGATATTTACCAATCCTTGTAAATTCACTGTGTCATTTTAAAAAGGCCTATTTAGGTAACTGGTTTAAATTTGAAAAAAGAAAGAAAGAAAATTGGCCAAAGACCAATTGAATAAAATAATGTGAAAAACGAGGCCAAATCCCTTACAAGAAATCATTTAATACATATAAGAAGAAAAATGGAGACAAGTTCCATACAAAGGTGCAAAGTGAAATCCTTGTCAGTTGATCCAACAATGTTGGGGGCCCATATAAAAGAATATAAAGTGAAATCATTGCCAGTGAATTCAACAATTTTTGAGGGGTTTTTTGGAGAATACCCCCACAGTGTATTATGGGAAAACTTTTCACCAACTCCTGTGTCATTTCATCCCTTTGCAAAGGGCAGGCATAAGAAATGCCTACTTGGATTCTGGATTTTGGGTGCCAATTTTCAATTTTGGTCTGATTGGACCTTTCAGGTGAGTCAAATTCAATATTTATTATTCTATATATTCCTACTCTATTTATTTTGTGTTCGGGAAAAAACAATGTGAGGTCAAAACTCCGTAATTTTTCGAATTTCTAATTTGTTTTCTTGGTTTTCCAAGAGATATGGTGTATTCTTGTTTAATTATTTGAAATAAAAGTCTATTGTTATTGGAGTAGTGTTAGTTTATAACTCATATTCATTCCTATATTTTAAAATATACGGTTTCTATACTATTATTTGGAACATTGCCTCCTGTGAAGGATTCAGGCTCTGTGAAGGATTCAAGTTATGTTTTACTATTCGGGGCGTTGCTTCATGTGAAGGACTTAGGTTCCGTTGAAGGATTCAAATTCTATTTATTAGATTTATTAGTCATGTGACATTTGCATTTATATTATCTGTATTTTCATTTATGGTTGAATGTCATGATTGATCATTGGATTTTTCCATTGTACCTTATGTAGGTTCAATGTTCTTTACATATTCGTTATATTATTCTATGTGTTGGTAGTATTGTTTGTTTTCGATTCTTTCAACCCTCACAAATGGCCAATGGTTTCCTCCCCATTAGCGTTGGATGTAACGCCTGGTTAGGATTGGTTCATTTCATGTGATTGTCACCATTACATTTTTGTATGTCGTTACTTTGGCCCAATGATTATGTTCCATTTTTCGTGTATGTATGTTTTTGTATCTGTATGTGTTAAAGGTTGTATTCAGGCCTTTTTCCAATTTGAAAATATTAATCTTGAGTTTTCCTATCTATATATTTCTGCAAATCCCTTCCCCTTAACTATTTTATCTTATTTATCCAATGCAGGTTGTTTCTATTTTTATCTAATGCAAGATGTTTTTAACATTATTCACTTCTTACCTTATGTGTGTATTGTGTATTTGTGTGTGTGTTGTGAATGTATATCTGTGGGCCAATATTTCATCTATCTGTTCTGTTTGTCTACATATGTATGTCTATCATATGTATGTCTATCGTATGTATGTCAGGGTACTTAAATTGTTTCCGTTTTCCCATCTTTTTAAATGTAAATGTCCGGTGTTAGTTTTTTGGTCCTGTTTATGGTTCTTTTTACTGTTACACTTCCGTTCGTATGTGTTTGTAATTATATGTTATTCGTTAAAGTTTACAATTGGGACTGTCCGTTGTCAGTTTATGCATCCTAAGACTGAAGTTCAATCTGTTATTAGCTTATTGTATGGAAGGCTGAGAGTCTATTTTATTAGAGTGTATTGTTTTTAAAAATCTATTGTGTCTTTTTAACTCATATTGCGTATTATTTTTCACTCTAACACATGGAAATGCTTGTATCTGTTTTTTATATTTCCCGCCCGAAAACAGACGCGTTTTTTTGTCTCATGTTTATTTGTTCTTTCAGTTATATTCTTATTTCCCGCCTAAATTCAAAAATGCTGCTTTATATGTTTATTTTTCTCCACTTATTATTAACCAAGACGCTTTTTTATAACACAATCGAGTGGTTTTCATGGCTCTTAAAGTCTTTGAATATTGAGTTTAAACGGTCAAAATGTTGTTGGGGTGTTGCCATCTATAATTCGTTTTAACCTATTCATCAATCAAGCGTTCACATATAACCAAATCGAGTGACTTTGATGTCTTCTATGGTTTGTTGAATTTTAACGGTCAGAATTGTTGTTGGGGTGTTGCCATATAACAATTATATTAGTGAATCGATTCCATTCTGTTCTGTTTTTGAAGTTAAGGCGTAGTTCTTGTGAAAATGCGCATTTACGAAGAAAATGTATTGTCATACGCAGCATTTATTTTTGTCCTATTTGAAAGTATAACTTTACAAAAAGCATAAACTTTCAACTTACTGGTTTCATTTAATTGTTGAATTTTATCATAATTTATTTGATTTAACGTTAAATTTCCGCGGTGGATATAAAATTGTGAACAAATAATTGTTCAAGCATTTATTTCGTGGGATAAGGGTAGTTTTATCCTTTTTCCTGGAAGTCCGGTTATTCAGAAAGTTTTTCAGAATAGAAAATTGAAACCAGTTTTGCTGTATCCTGTGTTTATGCCAACTTCATTTTATTTCTTACAATAACTAATATAACATACTTAGTGTCTAGTTTACACAGTGCAAATTAATAGTGTTAAAAGATTGATATAGAGGTGTAAAGAGAGCTCTATATAGGTGCGTTTCAGTTTGTAATCGTAGTTAGTGTATCATTAATACTTAGGATGTTATATTACTTCGATATTAGAATCGAATGTTTTTTTGGTGTTATAAGCACCATTAATAGTATAGTTATCTATATATTATTCATTATTTCTACTGTACATCATTTATTATAGTTATCTATATATTATTTATTATAGTTTTCTATATATTATTTATTATTTATTTCTACTATAATTATTTATTATTTCTACTATAGTCTATTATAGTATTACAATATAGTGTGTTTCTTAGTGTAATAGGTTAGTCTTTTAATACTTGCGATATTAGAATCGAATGTTCTATTTGGCGTTATAAACGCCATTGTAATTTATTATTTCTACTGTATATTATTTGTTATAGTTATCTATATATTATTTATTATGGTTTTCTATATATTATTTATTATTTATTTCTACTATATATTATTTATTCTTTCTACTATAGTCTATTATAGTATTACAATATTTTGTGTTTCTTAGTGTAATAGGTTAGTGGCATATTTTTATCAGTCAATATTTAGTGTTAGAATCTATTTAGTGTTTCAAATAGTGTGTTAGAAATCTATTCCGTGTTCTAATATAGTGTGTTACTTAGTGTAATAGTTTAGTGGTATAATTTCTCAGTCAATCTTTAGTGGTATAATTTTCTCAGTTAATATTTGTTAATGTATTTAGCTAGTGTTAGAGATGTATTTAATTTTCTGTTTAAGTGTGTGTTAAAATGTACTAGTCAGAGGATTAATTTTCTCAGTTTTAAAATTCTCAGTTTTTTAAAATGTCATTATGACATGTATGTTTTATTGTAATAGGTCAGTGTCAGTATTTTCCTAAAATATTTTATTAGATTGTGTATCTAAGTGGCAGGCATTTTCTTAAATAGGTGTTTGTCAGCAGAATTGACAAGTGTAGGAATTTTCGTATTTCATTGAATTGCGTGTTTTGTTAATTTTATTTTGTTTATTTTACTTTTTTTAAAAGCGTAGTCTCATATTATTTCGATATTAAAATCGAATGTTTTATTTGGCGTTATTAACGCCATTAATAGCATAGCCTTCTATATATTATTTATTGTTTCTATTATAATGTGTGTTTTGGTGTAATAGGTCATTGGTTGGAATTTACTTAATTAAGATTTGTTTGGTGTAATAGGTTGGTGGTAGGACTTTACTTGGTTGGTCTTTGTCAGTGCCTTTTCTCAGTCGGTGTTTGACAGTGCAGTTGACAAGTGTTATTTTATTAGAGTGTGTGTCTTAGTGTATTAGGTCAGTGGTGTGAAATAGTCAGTTGGTGTTTATCAGTGCAACCGGTAAGTGTTTAGTGTTTTGTGAAATGTGTGTTATGAAGTGTGTGTTTATATATAATAGGTTAGTAGTAGTGTTTTCTTTAGTTGGTATTAATCAGTGCAGTTGACGAGTGTTAGAGATATATTAAGTGTTTATATTATATTGTATTGAGTGTTTTAATACAGTGTGTTTTAGTTTATTAAGTCAGTAAAGTAAGTTTCTTCTGTCGATATTTATTTGTTCAATTGGCAAGTGCTATTTAGTTATTTAAAAATTTTTTTGTCGTGGTGTAGTGGTTAGAATTATAAATTTTCTCAGTGGTATGAATTTTCTCAGTCGTTATTTATTAAAGTGTGTGTTTTAATAGTGGTCAGATGTGAGAAATTTTTTTCTTTTATTAAAGTGTGTGTTTTAATAGTGGTCAGATGTGAGAAATTTTTTCTTTTAAAATTGTTAATGCAGTAGGATGGTGTTTAATTTACTTTATATTAATTATTAGTTAAAATGTGTGTTCTGTTATACTAGATCAGTGGAAAAATTTTTTACTATTTTTACATAGTTAATGTTGTTGTGTTAATAGTTAGTTAATAGTTAGTTAGTGTGGTGTACGTTATTAAAAGGTGTTCGAGTGCTTTATTTCGTGTTTGTTAATATGTGAGTATATTTGTTGGTGGATTTTTGATGTTTATAATGGTGAATTTTTGATGTTTTTATGTTTTCATGTTTTTAATAGGTATATTTGATTTTCCAAACTTTTGGAGACGCTTTTTAACTTCATGTGGACATGTATATACTTCTGTGGTAATTGGTGTTTGCCGTGGAGGCACCTAATTGGCTTTTCCCTTAGCGCTTTCGTCCCGGCCAAGGACTCTTCAGAGAGATTATCAATTTATGTGTTCAGAAGACTCTTTTGATGGTGGAGAAAACTCTTATGCGTTAGTTTCCATCATTCATACATTCATTCATATCATACACCTCAAACATTCATGCCTGGTTGAATCGTCATTCACCTTTAATCATTCACGCAATCATGTATGGAGACCGAAGTGAAGGTAAGTAAATTAAATATATATTAGTTGAAATGTTTAAAAAAGTTTAAAAAAGAAGGGTCATAATTCTTAAAATTACGAAATTTTTTTGTTGTTGTATTTTCATAAGATGATTATTTTCGTATGATTTGAAACTTATATTTATTAATATTTATTTATTGTTTTTTGTTCTCATCCTAGGTCCATTAATATGTCCTTCTTAAAACCATCTTGTACAGCAATCTCGGTTGGTGGTTTCCCGTAAATTGTGCCTCTTAGGGTCTCGTTTTGATAGTCTAAATCAGGTAAGTTAAAAATGGTGTAATGTTTTTATATTGTTTTGTCTTTGTATTACAGGTTTGGTGTGTGTATGATTTGGGAGTTGTCACAACATGCCTTTATGGGTTGGTTGGAAGAAATTTCCCGTTTTTTGTCCGTAAAACCTGCCCCTTTCGGACTCGTGTGATGCCCAAATCAGCTTATGGATTTGGGTGGAAAAACATTCCCACAAGTGCTCATATTTGATTATAAAGCAGGTAAGTTCGTGAGATTCATTATTCTCTGGTATTTTATATATTTATCTTTGTATTCGCATAGGTTCGGCACATGGATGACTTGGATCCTTTTTGTCTCGGGGATTGTATAGGTTTTTCTTACCAAAAACTTACATTTGCCATACTGTATCATTCCCAATATCCAAAATTATCCAAGCAGTGGCGAAGAAGTCCCAAGAGTGCCCGTTTTTGGTCAAAAAACCACTCGTTTTGGGTTGGGTGGTGGATCACCATTTATACCCCTAAAAACTACCTTTATTGAAAAATATGTGTGACACTTGGTCCAGTTTTGGGTGGAAAAATATCCCCACAATTTCATATTTGGAAGGTACAACAGGTAAGTTTGCTGAGTTTTGATGTTTTTTGAGGTTTTATAAATGTTTTACTTTATATTTACAGGCTCGATGTGTGGGCGGTTTTTGAAAAATATCATCCTAATTTTTCTTTCGTTCTGTATCATCGTTCTATTGGTTGGATGAGGTTTTTCCTTTATATTCATGATTCAAGAAGAGTGTGTAATGTATGTAATGCCTGTTGAAGATTTTCCTGTCTACCATCGTGTATTTGCCGTATATTATTGTGTCTAAAAATGTCCCAAGGCGTATGGTGGAGATATCGTTCCCTCGCGAGTGTATTTTATTATGGGTTGTGTGAAAAATTCCCATTAATACTCTCTATATTGCCTGTTTTAAGTACGTATGGGTTGTTTTGTCATACTCCAGGATTTTGGTGGAAAAAATTATCCCTACCAGTGTTTGTGTCTGAAGATGTGACAGGTAAGTTCAATGAGGTTTACTTTTCCCTGAAATCTATAACTATCTCTTTTTCAATTTTGTAGCCTTGGCATACTTAACCATTCGTTTATGGGTTGGGTGGAGGATCCCCATTTTATACCCCCCAAAAAATTTTTTACCTTTATTAAAATATGTGTGACATCTAGTCTGTCTTTGGGTGGAAAAATATCCCCACAAGATTTTATATTTGGAGAGTATAGCAGGTATGTTTTTTGAGGTTTAATGTTTCCCCATTTTTATTAATGTTTCCCCTTCATATTTGCAGGTTCTATATATGGTTGGTTTTTGAAAAGTATCATCATATATTTCCTTCATTTTTGTGTCATCATTCCATTGGCTGGATAAGGTTCCTCCTGTATATTCGTGATTCAAGAAGAATGTATAATATTCCCCGTGTTTGTTGGAAAAAACCTCCCGTCTACCACCCTATATATGTCGTATATTATTGTTCCTAGTGTCCAGAATTGTTCTAAAGCGCTTTTTGGAGATATCATTCCTTCTTGTTTGGGTCGAGTGTATTCTACTATGGGTTGTGTGGAAATTTCCACTAACATTTTCTATGCTTGCCCTATTTCAAAAGGCGTGTGGGATGTATTGTCACACTCCAGGATTTGGGTGGAAACTCTTATCCCTACTAGTGCTCATGGCTGGAAATGTAACAGGTAAGTTTGATGAGGTTTACTTTTCCCTGAAAACTATAGTTGTCTCTTCTTCAATTTTGCAGCATTGGCATACTTAACAACCCCTTTATGGGTTTGGTGGGGGAACCCCATTTATACCCCTTAAGTCCATCTTTATTGAAAATATGTGTGACATCCAGTTCATCTTTGGGTGGAAAAATATCCCCATAAGATTTACTATTTGGAGAGTGTGGCAGGTAAATTTGTTGGGTTATTAGTGTTTATTGAATTTTCATAAGTGTTTCCCTTTTATATTTATATACCTCCCTATCTTCGCATCATCGCCCACTTGGCCGGATGAGGCTCTTCCTATATGTGTCTGGCTCAAGTATAGTGTACAATGTTCCCCGTGTTTATTGGAAATTTTACTGCCTACCACCCCATTTTTGCCGTATACGATCGTTGATGGTGTCTAACATTGTCCTAAAACGCCTGGCACCATTCCTCGTGATTTGGGTCAAATGCATTTTATTATGGGTTGTGTGAAAAATTCCCATTGACAATCTCTGCATTTGCCCTATTCTATAAAACGCATGGGATGTCTAGTTGCAACCCAGTATTTGGGTGGAAGAATTGTCCCTACCTGTGTTCGTAACAGGTAAGTTTGATGAGATTTACTTTTCTCTGAATTCTGTACCTATTTCTTTTCCAATTTTGTAGCATTGGCATACTTAACCATTCGTTTATGGGTTGGGTGGAGGATCCCCATTTTTACCCCCCAAGAATTATCTTTATTGGAATTATGTGTGACATCTAGTCCAGCATTGGGTGGAAAAAATATCCCCGCTAGTATAGCAGGTGAGTTTGTTGAGGTTTTTATGTTTTTTGAAATTTTATAGATTTTCCCTTTTTTCCTTTTACAGGTCCGTTTTATGGGTGGTTTTCGAAATAGTATGATCATATATTTCCTTCGTTTTTGTGGCATCGTTCCATTGGCTGGATGTGATGTCTAAATTGTCTTAAGGCGTTCGGTAGAGATATCATTCCCTCATATCTGGTTCGGGTGTATTTCATTGTGGGTTGTGTGAGAAAATCCCATTAGTGTTCTTTATACTCGTCTTGTTTCAAAAAACGTATGGGATGTTTAGTCACATTCCAGTATTTGTGTGGAGAGACTTGTCCCTTCCAATGTTCGTGTCTGGAGATATAACTGGTAAGTTCAGTGAGGTTTTACTTTTCTTATGAATTCTCTAACTGTTTCTTTTCTAATTTCACAGCATTGGTGTATGAGTGGTTTAGATCCGGGACGTTGAGTGGGAAAAATAACCCTCTAACCCTTTTGGTACCTGTATGTGATTCAGTCTTCTTATCATGGGTTGGTTTAAGAATTATGACCCTTCTTTTTTAAACTTTTTTAAACATTTCAACTAATATATATTTAATTTACTTACCTTCACTTCGGTCTCCATACATGATTGCGTGAATGATTAAAGGTGAATGACGATTCAACCAGGCATGAATGTTTGAGGTGTATGATATGAATGAATGTATGAATGATGGAAACTAACGCATAAGAGTTTTCTCCACCATCAAAAGAGTCTTCTGAACACATAAATTGATAATCTCTCTGAAGAGTCCTTGGCCGGGACGAAAGCGCTAAGGGAAAAGCCAATTAGGTGCCTCCACGGCAAACACCAATTACCACAGAAGTATATACATGTCCACATGAAGTTAAAAAGCGTCTCCAAAAGTTTGGAAAATCAAATATACCTATTAAAAACATGAAAACATAAAAACATCAAAAATTCACCATTATAAACATCAAAAATCCACCAACAAATATACTCACATATTAACAAACACGAAATAAAGCACTCGAACACCTTTTAATAACGTACACCACACTAACTAACTATTAACTAACTATTAACACAACAACATTAACTATGTAAAAATAGTAAAAAATTTTTCCACTGATCTAGTATAACAGAACACACATTTTAACTAATAATTAATATAAAGTAAATTAAACACCATCCTACTGCATTAACAATTTTAAAAGAAAAAATTTCTCACATCTGACCACTATTAAAACACACACTTTAATAAAAGAAAAAAATTTCTCACATCTGACCACTATTAAAACACACACTTTAATAAATAACGACTGAGAAAATTCATACCACTGAGAAAATTTATAATTCTAACCACTACACCACGACAAAAAATTTTTTAAATAACTAAATAGCACTTGCCAATTGAACAAATAAATATCGACAGAAGAAACTTACTTTACTGACTTAATAAACTAAAACACACTGTATTAAAACACTCAATACAATATAATATAAACACTTAATATATCTCTAACACTCGTCAACTGCACTGATTAATACCAACTAAAGAAAACACTACTACTAACCTATTATATATAAACACACACTTCATAACACACATTTCACAAAACACTAAACACTTACCGGTTGCACTGATAAACACCAACTGACTATTTCACACCACTGACCTAATACACTAAGACACACACTCTAATAAAATAACACTTGTCAACTGCACTGTCAAACACCGACTGAGAAAAGGCACTGACAAAGACCAACCAAGTAAAGTCCTACCACCAACCTATTACACCAAACAAATCTTAATTAAGTAAATTCCAACCAATGACCTATTACACCAAAACACACATTATAATAGAAACAATAAATAATATATAGAAGGCTATACTATTAATGGCGTTAATAACGCCAAATAAAACATTCGATTTTAATATCGAAATAATATGAGACTACGCTTTTAAAAAAAGTAAAATAAACAAAATAAAATTAACAAAACACGCAATTCAATGAAATACGAAAATTGCTACACTTGTCAATTCTGCTGACAAACACCTATTTAAGAAAATGCCTGCCACTTAGATACACAATCTAATAAAATATTTTAGGAAAATACTGACACTGACCTATTACAATAAAACATACATGTCATAATGACATTTTAAAAAACTGAGAATTTTAAAACTGAGAAAATTAATCCTCTGACTAGTACATTTTAACACACACTTAAACAGAAAATTAAATACATCTCTAACACTAGCTAAATACATTAACAAATATTAACTGAGAAAATTATACCACTAAAGATTGACTGAGAAATTATACCACTAAACTATTACACTAAGTAACACACTATATTAGAACACGGAATAGATTTCTAACACACTATTTGAAACACTAAATAGATTCTAACACTAAATATTGACTGATAAAAATATGCCACTAACCTATTACACTAAGAAACACAAAATATTGTAATACTATAATAGACTATAGTAGAAAGAATAAATAATATATAGTAGAAATAAATAATAAATAATATATAGAAAACCATAATAAATAATATATAGATAACTATAACAAATAATATACAGTAGAAATAATAAATTACAATGGCGTTTATAACGCCAAATAGAACATTCGATTCTAATATCGCAAGTATTAAAAGACTAACCTATTACACTAAGAAACACACTATATTGTAATACTATAATAGACTATAGTAGAAATAATAAATAATTATAGTAGAAATAAATAATAAATAATATATAGAAAACTATAATAAATAATATATAGATAACTATAATAAATGATGTACAGTAGAAATAATGAATAATATATAGATAACTATACTATTAATGGTGCTTATAACACCAAAAAAACATTCGATTCTAATATCGAAGTAATATAAGAATAGATTTCTAACACACTATTTGAAACACTAAATAGATTCTAACACTAAATATTGACTGATAAAAATATGCCACTAACCTATTACACTAAGAAACACAAAATATTGTAATACTATAATAGACTATAGTAGAAAGAATAAATAATATATAGTAGAAATAAATAATAAATAATATATAGAAAACCATAATAAATAATATATAGATAACTATAACAAATAATATACAGTAGAAATAATAAATTACAATGGCGTTTATAACGCCAAATAGAACATTCGATTCTAATATCGCAAGTATTAAAAGACTAACCTATTACACTAAGAAACACACTATATTGTAATACTATAATAGACTATAGTAGAAATAATAAATAATTATAGTAGAAATAAATAATAAATAATATATAGAAAACTATAATAAATAATATATAGATAACTATAATAAATGATGTACAGTAGAAATAATGAATAATATATAGATAACTATACTATTAATGGTGCTTATAACACCAAAAAACATTCGATTCTAATATCGAAGTAATATAAGAAATAATGAATAATATATAGATAACTATACTATTAATGGTGCTTATAACACCAAAAAAACATTCGATTCTAATATCGAAGTAATATAAGATTAACGTTACAACACATTATACGATTACTTATACACATTGACGCGCGAAGATGAAAAGGGAATACACATCATCTTGGGGGTTTATGGTATGATTGTCCTTTGTTATTAAATAAAGTGATGGCAGGAGGTACATGACACATGCTTACATTGTTTTATCATTGTTAAGAACATCTATAATCGCGGAAGAGGAACGCCTACTGTCTTAATTGAGTTCTCGCCATCGCTTAGCATCTCTGGAAACTCGTGGTTCGGGTGCCGGTGCTATGAATTTTCCTGAATGAAGGACAGGAATGTAGACATCAACGTGAGTACGTTGACACATAAATGACTGACATGACAGATGTACGTAGCACTATTGGCAATTTTCTATTTTCACTGACGTCCTGATCTACCTCTGCATACCGGCAGATGAGCTACCAAAGCATTGGTTCGCGTGGAACATCCATTTTAAACTTGCAGAAACTTGGAAGTTTAAAAACGGGAAATTAAACGTTGAAAGAATTTTTTAACGTCGAGGACTTATACAGCTGAAATGACAGATGACGTAGCTTTTGTGATAATTTTCTATTTTCACTGACGTCCTGATCTACCTCTGCATACCGGCAGATGAGTTACCGAAGCATTGGTTCGCGCGGAACATCCATTTTAAACTTGCGAAAACGGGAAATTAAACGTTGAAAGAATTTTTTAACGTCAAAGACTTATACAGCTGAAATGACAGATGACGTAGCTTTTGTGATAATTTTCTATTTTCACTGACGTCCTGATCTACCTCTGCATACCGGCAGATGGGTTACCGAAGCATTGGTTCGCGCGGAACATCCATTTTAAACTTGCGAAAATGGAAAATTAAACGTTGAAAGAATTTTTTAACGTCAAGGACATATATAGCTGAAATGACAGATGACGTAGCTTTTTTAATAATTTTCTATTCTCACTGTGGTCCTAATCTACCTCTACATACCGGCCGATAAGCTACCAAAGTATTGGTACACTTGGAATGTCCAAAATAAGTTTTGGAAAATCCGAATATTTACACCGAAAATTACATTATTGAAAATATTTCAATAACTAAAGGTATATACGCCCACGTCAAAAATTGACCCGTTTCTCAATTGGCCTTCTGGGCACGGTTGCCACTTTTGGTAACTTGTTACCAAAACAGGTAACTTTTTCATTGTTTGGTAACTTGGAAATATTATATTGAGTTTGGTAACTTTTCCAAAGGCGAAAGGCTAATATGAATATAGTTATGATTTCTGCCCCTATTACGGTTTACAACTAAACTCAGTTGAGTTGTAATTTCAGTTGAAATTTTACAATTTGGTATTATCGATAACAACTCAACCATTCAAAAAATTTCAAGTTGTAATTTATCGTATTACAACTCTTTTGTGGTATTACCGTTTACAACCCTGTGTTTGTGCGGTTGACAAACTCATCAAAAAATTACAACTGATCAATGCCAGTTGTTTCAAAAAAATTATCAGAGCAAAATGGAGATCGGGTAAGCACACATTTGTAATTAATTAATAATGAATCTGCAATTTGAAACAAATTTATAGAAAAAATAAAGTTACAACAGCACGCCAGTTCGAAAAACTTGTTGAGCTTATGAGGAAGCATCCCGACACTGGACGAGGCAAGCCACAATTCGGAGGCAGCAAAAACAAAACAAAAGAATTGTGGGAGGAATTTGCCATGGAGTTGAACAGTTTAGGACCGCCATCAAGAACTGCGCAGGAGTGGGGACGAGTAAGTAATAATAATGAAATGAAACCAATATAACAAAAGTGGAATGATAATTCCTGTAGGTTTGGATACACTATAAGGCAAATTTAAAAAGAAAGCTAGCCAACAACCGGCTGAATTATACTGCAACTGGTGGTGGTCCCTCGCAAGAAGTCCCACTAAATTCAGTGGAGGAATCTGTAGTGGAACTTATTCAAATAAGGGAGCAAGTTGAACCTAGTGGACATGCGTTGGGGTTGAAAAATATACCAACGGAGGTGGATGACGAACAGATGGAGTACGACAGTTTGGTTGCAGCCGCGTTTACGGCAGCTCAACCCCAGGTAGCAGACCGTGAAGACTGCCCAACTTCGTCAGCATCGCGAAGAAATTCGTCGGCTTCAAAAAATCCCAAAAAAAATAATAATTTGGAAGCTGAGCGTCTAGAGCTGTTAAAGATGCAAGCTGAAACACAAAAAATAATTATAAAAAAGCTTGACAAGATAGAGAAGACTGTATATAAAAATTATGAAATCAACAAAAAAACATTAGAATTAAAAAAAGAAAAATTTGAACTGTACAAAAAAGGAGCAAGGGAAGCCCATGAACTCAATGCTTTGAAGATAGAAGTTCAAAAATTAAAAATAGCTAAAATGGGAGGCTGTGTAAATAATGTAGATAGTTAAATTTTTTTTTTGGTTTAGTACAGTCCCTGGGACACATGAAGTGATTTTTTCCGTTTGTTAATTTATAATAATTTTAAGTATAGTTCCTAGAACACAAGAAGTGATTTTTTTTCTTTTGTACACAAGAAGTGATATATTTTTTTATTTATTTATTTCTTTTTTTTTGTTAATTCCAATATTGTTAAGTACAGTCCCTACAACACAAGAAGTGACATTTTTTAATAAATAAAGACTGATTGAAGTATAAGAAGATGATTGAAATAGAATTGTTTATTGGAATAATTAAAATATGTTAAAGGGATAGCATAATATTATTGCGAATTCTTTTGGCAGTATTCTCGTCTTCCCTTTCAATGTTTGGGTTTTCAGAGCTTAGCTCCGTAATTGAAGCGGGTGGTATATCTTCAGGAAGTTCCGCTCGAAAGTGTTGGCAAATATTGTGCAAAACACAGCAAGCGTTCACAATTTGTGTAGCCTTTTTAGGTGAATAATGTAAGGCACGCGCAGATAGAAGGCAACGAAATCTGCTCTTCAAAATTCCAATTGTTCGCTCTACAATATTTCGGGCCTTCGAGTGTATTGTATTGTAGTGAGCTTGTGGTGAACCAGCTTCTGCTATGCGGAAAGGAGTCATCAAAAAAGTTTTTAAAGGCCATTCAATTATAACCACAACCTTTTCTTACTTGCTGTTTGGAAGTTCCAATGGATTAGAGTGATCCCGGAGACTTCTTCGTTTCCGTAGAACATCAATGTTCTCATCAACGCTTTCGTCGTTGTAAAATAAATCTATACAAATGTCCATTTCACTATTTATTAACAAAAAGCACGATTTCACAAACAATAATAATTTTTTCACAAACAATAATCTATTTTTTTGTGTTTAAATTTCTTGTCGCAATACCATCAGTTGTTTAATCAGTTGTCAAATCATCACTTTTTTAGGTTGGCAACGTCAATACGATTTCAACTGAAACTAGTTGTAATTCGTAATACCAAAAAGGAGTTAAGTTGTATTATAGTTGAGTTGTTTCAATTTCAACTCAACTGAGTTTAGTTGTAAACCGTAATAGGGGCATTCATATTAGTAAAATATTCCTTAAATTGTTAATATTTTTAGAAAACAGCTGTATGTAAAATCATACATTTATTTAATGACGTCGCCGATCAAAGCAGCCAAACTGTCGCCGTCAATATTTCCTTTTCGCCCTCAAACTCTTTGTTTTCTCATTTCATATTGTTTACGTTTTAGTTGAACTACGGTCAGTCTCTTTTTATTTTTGCTGTATGAAGTTTGGAGTTTAAAGTGTGTGCATGGATAAGTAAGCTTCAATAAAAAATAGTTTAGTTTGATATCGTATAATTAGTTCAATGTCAATCATTTCATTTAGATTTGTAACTAAAAAGCCAAGGCTCGTAGATGCCGAAAATGCATCAAGCAAAGAAGACGGAGCGGGAAGTTCAAAAATTTGGTAATATTTGTAGAAAATTTAATGCAATATTTGGCAATTAAGTAAATGGTAATTTTTTAATAGTGACGAAAGTGAGAAAGCTAAACAAACCAGGAAGTTTCGGAACGAATGGTTGCAAAAATTGTTGTGGTTGGAAAACAGAGACGATAAAGCTTTTTGTACTGCCTGTGAGAAGCCTTTAGTAAACCATTTTTCATGTTTGATGAAACATTCAAAAAAAGATTCACATATTCAACATGTCGAGGAAAAAAGGAACCAGATAAAAATAGACAAGTTTATTAGCGATGAACAGCGCTCTATTGAAAAGCAAGCCGAATTAACTATGATAATGTTTTGCATTTGCCATAACTTGCCTTTTCTTTTAATGGATTTTCTACCAAATTTATTGATTACGTGTTGTCCGGATTCGAGAATAGCTAAATCTATCAAATGTGGACGAACTAAAGCCACTCAATTGGCGGATACTCTGGGCAAAAAAGCGTGTGAAAAAATAATATCTGATATGCGAAATTCGAAGTTTTCCCTTATTGTAGATGAAACTACAGATGTATCCACTAAGGCATGTTTAGTGCTAGTCGTCAGGTATTTCGATAAAGTATCTAAAACAGTTAAAGACAGATTCCTGGGACTTTTGCACTTAGCTAAATCCGACGCAGAATCAATTTACCAAACGATTATAGCTTTCCTTGTTAATGGCACATTCCAATTGATAATCTAATTGGATTGGCCACTGATGGTGATAGTACAATGGCAGGGCATATAACTGGTTTGAAAACTAGGCTAAAACTAAAACTAGGCTAGGCCGACTTTATTTACATGAAATGTACGTGCCATTCTCTCCATTTGTGCTCAAGCTATGCATGCAAATATTTACCTGATAAAATTGAAAGTCTATGCAGAAAAATTTACAATTTTTTTTTCACATAGCCCCAAACGTATTTCCGAATTCAAAGAATTTCAGGAATATTGTTCAATTAAACCACATAAAATACTAGGACTTTCTCTCACGAGATGGCTCGCATTAGAAAAGGTAATTTCCAGGATAATTGAGCAATGGCAGGCACTACAATTATATTTTTTATCGTGTTCGATGGAAGTTAATGGAGTAAAATCTTCTGAGATCGCAAACTTAATGGGCAACGCTGATACAAAAGTTTATATGATGTTTTTATCGTATATCTTAAAAATTATCAATAATTTAAATAAGGAGTTTCAATCAGAGAAAGTGCGGCTACCTTATTTATATAAACAGCTTGAATTACATTTTAAACTAATAGCTTGTAACTATATGCAAAACGACTTCGTTAAAAATTTCGATTGCTTAAATAATTTTAATACCAAAGACTCAGACAACTTTTTACCTATGATGGAAGTATTTATTGGCACTGAAGCCGAAAATTATCTTAAAGATTTTTCAGTTTTACAAAAAAATGAAATTAAGAATTGTATCCGAAACTTTTATATGGAATTTCTTAATCAACTGAAAAAACGATTCGACTTTGGTAGGGATGATCTGAAAACATTGTCGATTATAATACGAACTAACATTTTAAGTGTGCCCAAAGATGCATTATTACAACTTTTAAATATATTTTCGTATTTAAAAGACTATGACAATGATGTCATAATTAAGCAGTGGAGGCTTTTAACTCTTTTAGAAAATGATCTCAGGAATTGTATTGACGATATATCGTCTTTTTGGGAGCACGTAAGTACATTGAAAAATGGGCTTGGTGAAAGTAGTTTTAGAGAACTGACTGATTTTATGTTTAATTTAATGTGTCTTCCACACAGTTCAGCCGCTGCTGAAAGAAAGTTTTTTGATTTAAGTTTAATTAAAACCAAACTCAGAAATAAGTTAGAGTTTGAAACTCTAAACAGTATAATGCTGGCGAAAGAATTGGCTGCTCCTGTAAACCAACATTATGTGTGGTCCGCCAAAGATTTATTTTAATTTACATGAGTTCATACACATATCTTGTCATTATTATAGTGAATTAGTTTTTTTGTGATTGAATACAGCTGTATTATTCTTTGAGAAATGTATTGAAATTATAAGAGTTAAGTTTTTGTTTTCTTTTACTTTGTTTTTAAATAAAAAATGTTTTTTACAAAATTTGGTAACTTTTATTCAAATTTGGTAACTTTTATGGAAAAATCTGGTAACTAAAAAACATCTAGAGTGGCAACCGTGCTTCTGGGGCCTAACAGGAACACGGCCTGATCTTATATACCCTCAGTTACAATGAGGTTTTTCGAATAAAACATCCTAAGTATTAATGATACACTAACTACGATTACAAACTGAAACGCACCTATATAGAGCTCTCTTTACACCTCTATATCAATCTTTTAACACTATTAATTTGCACTGTGTAAACTAGACACTAAGTATGTTATATTAGTTATTGTAAGAAATAAAATGGGATCACTAAGCTAAATGAGAAACATGGGATTTCAATTTTGACAACGGTGGCACATAATAAAATTAGTATTGTAAATATATATATGAGTCTTACACTCATTATTGTAACTATCTATATTTTAACTCTCTGTATTACTCCTTAACTGTCTAATGGTAAGGACTTAGTATTTTTAAATAATAAAATCACTTTCCTATCTTATCTTATATATATTCTTCATAGGATGATTGAAATTTAAACACATTGTAACGCTGGGATGTAGAAACGAAGATCCTGATTTTATACCGGTGACAAATGTTGAATTGATGTTTAATGTTGATTGTGGTTAGGAACCTTGCTGATGAGACACGTTGGCGAGTGTCGAAAGCGCTACAGGGAACGCCAAATAGATGCCTGAACGGCTGAAGATTTCACTAGTAGACGTTAGAGGTCGCCGCTTGGTTCTTGTATTTGCTATACAAATGACAGACATCACAAAGAACTTTTTCCACTCACAGGATTTGCTAACTTTATATGTTTTGTACGGGCTTGTGATTGAGCACGCACACACATGCGCAGATGTATAACCATACAATAGGGTGCGGAATAAAATATGTACATGGAAAAATCGTGAAGTGTACAGGCACGTACAATACATATTTTTTTGTGTTTCTGGCACGAACAATTTCACAGGAGAATTAACGTTACAACACATTATACGATTACTTATACACATTGACGCGCGAAGATGAAAAGGGAATACACATCATCTTGGGGGGTTTATGGGGTTTGCGTGGAGCAGCTGTTATCCTGATTGTCCTTTGTTATTAAATAAAGTGATGGCAGGAGGTACATGACACATGCTTACATTGTTTTATCATTGTTAAGAACATCTATAATCGCGGAAGAGGAACGCCTACTGTCTTAATTGAGTTCTCGCCATCGCTTAGCATCTCTGGAAACTCGTGGTTCGGGTGCCGGTGCTATGAATTTTCCTGAATGAAGGATTTACAATATGGCTTCTTGTAGACATCAACGTGAGTACGTTGACACATAAATGACTGACATGACAGATGTACGTAGCACTATTGGCAATTTTCTATTTTCACTGACGTCCTGATCTACCTCTGCATACCGGCAGATGAGCTACCAAAGCATTGGTTCGCGTGGAACATCCATTTTAAACTTGCAGAAACTTGGAAGTTTAAAAACGGGAAATTAAACGTTGAAAGAATTTTTTAACGTCGAGGACTTATACAGCTGAAATGACAGATGACGTAGCTTTTGTGATAATTTTCTATTTTCACTAACGTCCTGATCTACCTCTGCATACCGGCAGATGAGTTACCGAAGCATTGGTTCGCGCGGAACATCCATTTTAAACTTGCGAAAACGGGAAATTAAACGTTGAAAGAATTTTTTAACGTCAAAGACTTATACAGCTGAAATGACAGATGACGTAGCTTTTGTGATAATTTTCTATTTTCACTGACGTCCTGATCTACCTCTGCATACCGGCAGATGGGTTACCGAAGCATTGGTTCGCGCGGAACATCCATTTTAAACTTGCGAAAATGGAAAATTAAACGTTGAAAGAATTTTTTAACGTCAAGGACATATATAGCTGAAATGACAGATGACGTAGCTTTTTTAATAATTTTCTATTCTCACTGTCGTCCTAATCTACCTCTACATACCGGCCGATAAGCTACCAAAGTATTGGTACACTTGGAATGTCCAAAATAAGTTTTGGAAAATCCGAATATTTACACCGAAAATTACATTATTGAAAATATTTCAATAACTAAAGGTATATACGCCCACGTCAAAAATTGACCCGTTTTACACGGACACATGAAGACAGTTAACTCTCTCAATTGGCCTTCTGGGGCCTAACAGGAACACGGCCTGATCTTATATACCCTCAGTTACAATGAGGTTTTTCGAATAAAACATCCTAAGTATTAATGATACACTAACTACGATTACAAACTGAAACGCACCTATATAGAGCTCTCTTTACACCTCTATATCAATCTTTTAACGCTATTAATTTGCACTGTGTAAACTAGACACTAAGTATGTTATATTAGTTATTGTAAGAAATAAAATGAAATTGTTCAGAATCAAAGTTATATTAAACATTAAAATTCGGGCAATCGGATATACTTCAGAAATCGAGCCAAAGTTGACTACTTTTCGTATTTTTCGATTTTAAAGAAAAGTAGAATTTTTACTTGTTTATGTTTTTATTTTTTACCATTATTTTACTTACATATTTCTTCATAATGCACAGAAAAAAAAATATTTTTTTCGTATTACAGATTTTCTCCTTTATCAGATTTTAAACATTGCAAAAAACGTAATTTGTTTTTCGACCGTTTCTCTCACATTTTAAGAGATTTTGCACTCGAATTTGTTTTATTAGAAATTGTGGTTTCTTTTTTTTTATAATGGCGCCAAAATTAAATAAATAAATGTGCTAAATAAAGTTCGTTCGTAATAAATATTAAAAAAATGTCCTGTTTTTTCGGTTTTTCACCAACATAATATTTATACACTCTACGAGAGTATTATGACTTTGTGCATTTGTTTGTAACACCCAAAAGGAAGCGAGATATACTCATCGTTAATTATACCGATCGACTTAGAATAACTTTTTGAATCGATTTAGCAATGTCCGTCTGTCTGTCCGTTCGTCCGTCTGTCTGTCCATCTATCCATATTGTAATCACGATACAGGTCGCTAGAACCAAACGAAACTTCGCACAACGCAGTTTTTCGGGATAAGGACGAACGCTATTTAATTTGAAGAAAATCGGTTCAGATTTAGATATAGCCCCCATACGAATTTCACTCCCGATGTGACTCTTTTCACTCTAGATACCAGATTAATAGATTTTCTTCAAATTTGGCAAAACATATTATATGTAAACTAGGAGGACCTGTAGTGAAAATAGGTCAGATCGGTTCAGATTTATATATAGCTCCCATAGAAATTTCGCTCCCAATATGAGTTTTTCCGCTCTAGAAACAACATATTTTATCAGATTGTCTTAAAATTTGGCAAAGAAGCTTATATTTAAACTAGAAACACCTGTGGTGAAAGTAAGTCAGATCGGTTCAGATTTATATATAGCTCACATTCAAATGTTGCTCCCGACTTGACTTTTTCGGCTCTAGAACCCACATATTTTAACAGATTTTCTTCAAATCTTGCAAATTACCTTATATTTCAACTAGAAACACCCATGGTGAAAATGGGTCAGATCGGTTCAGATTTACACGTAACTCCCATACAAATTTCGTTCCCAACTTGACTTTTTCCGCCCCAGAAACCACGTATTTTCACCGAATTTCTTCAAATTGAGCATAACAAGATATACTGAACTGGAAGAACCTATTGTGAATGTGGGTCACTTTATTCCATGTTTGGATATTGCACTGATATAATTATTCTTATCGATTTGATAGATTGAACATCCATTTTAAACTTGCGAAAACGGGAAATTAAACGTTGAAAGAATTTTTTAACGTCAAAGACTTATACAGCTGAAATGACAGATGACGTAGCTTTTGTGATAATTTTCTATTTTCACTGACGTCCTGATCTACCTCTGCATACCGGCAGATGGGTTACCGAAGCATTGGTTCGCGCGGAACATCCATTTTAAACTTGCGAAAATGGAAAATTAAACGTTGAAAGAATTTTTTAACGTCAAGGACATATATAGCTGAAATGACAGATGACGTAGCTTTTTTAATAATTTTCTATTCTCACTGTCGTCCTAATCTACCTCTACATACCGGCCGATAAGCTACCAAAGTATTGGTACACTTGGAATGTCCAAAATAAGTTTTGGAAAATCCGAATATTTACACCGAAAATTACTTTATTGAAAATATTTCAATAACTAAAGGTATATACGCCCACGTCAAAAATTGACCCGTTTTACACGGACACATGAAGACAGTTAACTCTCTCAATTGGCCTTCTGGGGCCTAACAGGAACACGGCCTGATCTTATATACCCTCAGTTACAATGAGGTTTTTCGAATAAAACATCCTAAGTATTAATGATACACTAACTACGATTACAAACTGAAACGCACCTATATAGAGCTCTCTTTACACCTCTATATCAATCTTTTAACGCTATTAATTTGCACTGTGTAAACTAGACACTAAGTATGTTATATTAGTTATTGTAAGAAATAAAATGAAATTGTTCAGAATCAAAGTTATATTAAACATTAAAATTCGGGCAATCGGATATACTTCAGAAATCGAGCCAAAGTTGACTACTTTTCGTATTTTTCGATTTTAAAGAAAAGTAGAATTTTTACTTGTTTATGTTTTTATTTTTTACCATTATTTTACTTACATATTTCTTCATAATGCACAGAAAAAAAAATATTTTTTTCGTATTACAGATTTTCTCCTTTATCAGATTTTAAACATTGCAAAAAACGTAATTTGTTTTTCGACCGTTTCTCTCACATTTTAAGAGATTTTGCACTCGAATTTGTTTTATTAGAAATTGTGGTTTCTTTTTTTTTATAATGGCGCCAAAATTAAATAAATAAATGTGCTAAATAAAGTTCGTTCGTAATAAATATTAAAAAAATGTCCTGTTTTTTCGGTTTTTCACCAACATAATATTTATACACTCTACGAGAGTATTATGACTTTGTGCATTTGTTTGTAACACCCAAAAGGAAGCGAGATATACTCATCGTTAATTATACCGATCGACTTAGAATAACTTTGTGAATCGATTTAGCAATGTCCGTCTGTCTGTCCGTTCGTCCGTCTGTCTGTCCATCTATCCATATTGTAATCACGATACAGGTCGCTAGAACCAAACGAAACTTCGCACAACGCAGTTTTTCGGGATAATGACGAACGCTATTTAATTTGAAGAAAATCGGTTCAGATTTAGATATAGCCCCCATACGAATTTCACTCCCGATGTGACTCTTTTCACTCTAGATACCAGATTAATAGATTTTCTTCAAATTTGGCAAAACATATTATATGTAAACTAGGAGGACCTGTAGTGAAAATAGGTCAGATCGGTTCAGATTTATATATAGCTCCCATAGAAATTTCGCTCCCAATATGAGTTTTTCCGCTCTAGAAACAACATATTTTATCAGATTGTCTTAAAATTTGGCAAAGAAGCTTATATTTAAACTAGAAACACCTGTGGTGAAAGTAAGTCAGATCGGTTCAGATTTATATATAGCTCACATTCAAATGTTGCTCCCGACTTGACTTTTTCGGCTCTAGAACCCACATATTTTAACAGATTTTCTTCAAATCTTGCAAATTACCTTATATTTCAACTAGAAACACCCATGGTGAAAATGGGTCAGATCGGTTCAGATTTACACGTAACTCCCATACAAATTTCGTTCCCAACTTGACTTTTTCCGCCCCAGAAACCACGTATTTTCACCGAATTTCTTCAAATTGAGCATAACAAGATATACTGAACTGGAAGAACCTATTGTGAATGTGGGTCACTTTATTCCATGTTTGGATATTGCACTGATATAATTATTCTTATCGATTTGATAGATTGGGTCGGGTCATATCAGCCTATGATTAGGAAACATACAAAAAATCCGTCCCGTTTTCACTTATTTACCGAATTGAATTGTATAGAAAGTGGAGTGTATCATATAGTCGGTCCCGCCCGACTTTATTCTTTCCTTACTAGTTTTTATTTCAAAAAATACATATTTACTAGAACAAAAGTTTTGAAATTTGGCCGATGGGTTTTGATTGCCATTGTACGGCGTGAATTCCCTTAATATGTTAGCCAAAAGTTTGTTAAAATTGCAAACAAATTGCAAGGGCTGAGGAATTTATTATATTCAACGTAATTTTATCTGTTAAAGCAGCCTTTACATTACGTGATTGTGTAAAAATGACACAATAATAGGGCTGTTTTTCTTTAAGCCGGGATAGATAGCAAGCTGCGATAACAGAAACGTTAATAAGAATATTTTTTCTAAAAAAAAAAATATTTTTCTAAAAAAAATATTTTTTCACTTGTCGCCAACTACAATATAAATATTTGTATTAACAAAAATTTTCAAAAAAAAAAATAAATTAAAAAAAAAATATTTTTTTCACTTGTCGCCAACTACAAATATTTATATTTTATATGATTTTATATTGATTTTGACCTTGAAGATGAAGTTTTTTTGATTTTATATGTTCACAATTTTTGTTCTTTATGACAAGAGCTAGAACTTTGCCCCAGAGAGTAAATCAAAATTCCGAACGGTTTGCAAGATATGAGCCTGAGAATATGATCACTTTTTTCCAAAAATTACACCGAGGCCTCAAATCTCTGGGGGCCCATAAAAAAAAGTGCATGACTTTGGGGGAAAAAAACACGGGTCTTTTTTTGGTCTTTTATCATGTAGCGGTGTCCGTATATGGTTATTTTTTTTCGTGTTGCACTGTGTTATTAATTAATTTTAACACAAAATTATTTTTTCAAAATTTGTTTTCACAAACACATTGATATTGCTTTTGGCGACAATTAAACAAAAAAGAATTTTTATTTTGAGTGAGATTTTAACATTTTATATAGATTTTTGTTATCACAGCTTAGTTATCCAGTCTTAATGCAAAATTGAAAAAATAAAATAAATTAAATTAAATATTTTTTTAGTTTTTTTCGTGTGACAATATCCCAGTTCAAAGTAAATATTTTATTAATTTTAAATTTTGCTTACTTGTCTCGTGAAATATAACCCTGATCGCGCAAAAAGTGTGACAAAGTTAAAAAAAAATTGTGGTGCTAAGCGACTTTTCACGCAATCGTTAGAAAATCGTCGCATCGTCACATACAAATAACTGAGAATTTAAGTCAGTCCCCATTTTTCCCCAACTTACGGCTTCTACATACAATTCCATTGTCATTGGTAAACATGTAGATTGATTTGAACATCAAAAGCTGGTTTTATGGAAATGCATATTTTTTCCTAAAACAACCTTAAAGCTATCGCGATTTATAAACTCTATATGCCGTCTTAATTATTGTGATTGTTAGTAAATAATTTGGCTTTTCATGTATTCCTATGGTGAACATGTGAAGGAATAGCAAAACTTTTTTGGTCTATAGTCAATTTAAAATTTTAATTTGGCCAAAGTCTTAAGTATCTCACATTACACGAATGTCATCAAAACTTCTTTCATCAACGTTATCCGTCCGCCCGTCTCACCTCCTCCCAAGGTTGTCGTTGCCGTTGTTTTTGGTTGTGGTTGTTGGCTGTTTTTGGTTTTTAGAAATTTGGAAAAGTAGACAATAATTTCTGGTCACATATTGTCGACATACTGTTGGCAGATGTAATTAGGAGACATCATCAACGAACGTCATGCAGCTTCCTCGCTCTTCCTCACCACGCCATTGTGTCTACAAAAAAGTTTCACTAAAAGTTCCATGTTTTTCCATGGCATGCAGGAGGGTCTCTGACTGAGATAAATTGTGAGTGTGTGTGTGTGTGAATGTTCAAAATCATCATAATGATAATAATGACTGTGATACGGAGGATGTGATTGTGCAAGAGCGTGTCGACATGGCTGAGTGTGGGACGGTTGTGTTGTGTGTGATTTGATTGAAGGTGAAACTGTTCCGTTCTACATATTTATATTGGTCGCTCCCTACATCCGCGATACCATTTCCTTTTGCAGTCGATAAATAGTGAAATTTGAAACAATTTCAATTAAAATTAAGTTTATTATTTATATCAAATTTAATAAACATATCTATTTTTCCCGCTAAAATTTAGATTTTCAATTTGAAATAGCAAACATGTTTGTCCAGTTTTTATTTTAAATTGAGAACATTTCGCATGATTTTATTTGAATTTAAAGTACCTCTATTATTTGAATCAATGGATTTTCAAATGTTTTATGTGGAAATTTTTCTTGATTCGAATTTTCTCCGTTCATGATGAAAAATTAAATTTAAAATTTAGAGTAGTCCAGTTAAACTTTTCATGCCCAGTGTTGCCTATATATAACATTACGGTTTGTCCTATAAAAACTTTAAAATCAAAATTTTTTCAGAGTTACAATTTTTTCATTCTGACTACATATGTACCACGTGTTCTTCAAGAGGTTACCAATAAATTCTATACTTTGGGTCTGCGGAGGAACTGAAAATGATAGCGAAATATAAATAGTAATTAAAATGTTGTTTATGATCTATTCTTATTTATTTAGGATTTTAGGAAACATCATGACTATCATCTATTTCTCTAAAAGTCCTATATAATTTAAAGAATATTTTAAGTGTCTCCGCACGAAATTGAAGTTATTTCTGAAGTTACAGATTTTAGAGCGGCAGAGTCGAATTTTTATACCCTACACCACAGAGTATAATGTCTTTGTGAATTTGTTTGTAACGCCCAAAAGGAAACGAGATAGACCCATTGTTAATTATACCGATCGACTTAGAATCACCTTTTGAGTCGATTTAGTGATGTCCGTCCGTCCGTCTGTCTGGCGCAATTGTGGTTAGAACTAAATGAAACTTTGCAAAACGAAGTTTTATGGGATAAGGACGAACGCTATTTAATTTGAAGAAAATCGGTTCAGATTTAGATCTAGCTCCCATACAAATTTTGCTCCCGATTTTACTTTTCCGCTGTAGAAACCACACATTTCAACAGATTTTCTTCAAATTTAGCAAAACGTCATATATTTTAACTAGAAATAGCTCTGGTAAAAATAGGCCAGATCGGTTCAGATTTATATATCTCCCATACGAATTTCTCTCCCAATTTGACTTTTTCCTCTCTAGAAACCACACATTTTAACAGATTTTCTTCAAATTTAGCAAAACAACTTATATTTTAACTAGAAACAACTCTGACGAAAAAGGGCCAGATCGGTTCAGATATATATATATATATAGCTCCCACACAAATGTCTCCCCGATTTGATTATTTCCGCACTAGAAACCACACATTTTAACAGATTTTCTTCAAATTTGCCAGAACAAATTATATTACAACTGGAAACAGCTCTGCTAAAAATGGGCCAGATCGGTTCAGATATATGTATCCAATACAAATTTCAGCACTGAATTGATTATTTCCGCTCTAGAAATAGCATATTTGTACGGATTTGCTTAACATTTGGCAAACCAGCTCATATTTCAACTACAAACATCCATGGCGAAAGCGGGTCAAATCGGTTCAGATTTATTTATAGCTCCCATATAAATGACTCTCCCGATCTAATTCTTTCCGCTCTAGAAACCACATATTTAATAGAATTTCATCAAATTTGGGAAAGCGTCTTATATTTCAGAAACTCTATGCTAAAAATGTGTCAGATCGGTTCAGATTTATATATAGCTCTCATTCAAAGTTTGAGTTCATTTTATTTACAAATACAGATAGAAGTATGAAATTTGTAGTATATATATACCCGGTTCAAATGTAACGACTTTTTTATATCCTACACCACAGGGTAGACTAGGTGTAGGGTATCATATAGTAGGCCTCGCCCGACTTTAATCTTCCTTACTCGTTTCTTTGGTCATTTCTCGAAACGAATTGTGCACAACATCTCCTATATTGAACCGGGTTAGCTTAATTTTTTCTTTTTATTTATTTGTTACCGTTGTTACTACGATAGACAGTGGGGATTTTTTTGATTTAAGGTCCTCTTCAAAAGTTTATTTGCCCAACATTTTGATGAAAATTCATGTTTTTTCAAATTGCTGTCATTTTTACAAAAAGAAAAAATCCTACGATATATGATAGCCATAACCTTCCTGAATAAGAAAAAAATTTTTTTGAATATTTCAGATGATGCCTAACGGAGCAATCATGTAAACCGCCGGCAAGGGTTTTCAAAACACTTGACGGCCTATAACTCCGCCATTTTCTTACTTTTTCTCTTTCTTTTTTTAAATATTGCCCAAAGTGTATTTTTATAATTTTATAATTTATAATAAAAATTAGTTTTTATGCCTGTTTTTTATGGGCTGTTAGGGTGGTGTAACCCCTAGATTGACAAATTGTTATTGAAATTAAAATTTTCATCTATGGTACTCTTTATATAAGGTGGGCCATGCAACATTTTACATTAGAATCGGCTATAAAGTACTGATTATTTTTTCAAATTCCTGGTTTTATTGGAAAGGTTGAACTTTGTCATTTAATGGAACATCATTAATATGACTACCACGACTCGCTCGGCGGTATCCTATCTGATCAACCCAATTTTTCAGTACAGCCCAAAATCCACACCAAACAGTGACTCGTTGTGGATGCATTAGCATCTCAATAGTCACGTGAGTGCACTCTGAACCCAATATACGGCAATTTTGCTAATTGACATAGCCACCGAGATGTAAATGAGGTTCATGAAAGCTGAACTGAAGGCTAATCTTTTCTCGAAAAATTTCCACGTAAATTTCTTACTATTTTGGAAGTAAGTTTTTAATATTTCCCATTTTGCAAATGTTAAACATAAACCTGAAAATAAAAATAAAAATTAATGCTATTCTACCTTTCAAATTCAAAGTAATCGGTAGTTCAAATTTAAAATTTTAAATATCACACCCTATATTTGTACTATAATTTTGGAAGCATTCGTCCGTTTATACGTTAAATTAAAGGTAGAGGCTACAAATATAGTTTCTCTGATGGCTGCAAACATATTTTGTTTCATTTTGTTATGAATTCTAACGAAGATACATTGTCTGTTTGAAAAATATGTATGTATAAATGTTGGACTTATGACCCTCTCTGTAGACGTAAGAGAATTTCATTTTTTTAATTTTTGTTTAGATGCCGTCTTTGAAGAAAATCTATGGTATATTTTTTTCATTTTTTACGATTGATTGGATTCAATAGAATCCACATACATAAGGCTCCGTTACATTCACAAATACTATTTCTTTGAGGTTCTTTATAAGCCGGCTGAATACATGTTTTTACCAAAGGCTGACGTCACATGTCTTATTGAAATGGACTTATTGAAGGAAACATTTGGTGAACGCGTTATTTCTCAAAATTGCCTTTTCTCAATTGGCCACCGAGATTATTTTTTCTGGGGTTATGTGAAATGATTGGTTTATGTGAATAAACCGGAAAATTTGAATGACAATATGTGGAAGAAAAAGGAGTCGATAGGTGGCCATTCTGAAAGTGTTATATTCAGACAGTAATGACATCCATTTAACTTTCTAATAAATACAATTTTAAGTTTGCAATTAGGTAATCTTATTATATTTGAATCTAAAATTCTACTTGTTCAAGAAAACTTCCTTTAGTTCGAAATAAATAATATAAATTTGGAATAGATACAACAATTTTGCTTGTGTTCTATGATTTAAATAAAAGATTGCAACTTTTTACTTTCCTATATATCTTTTCGACAAAAAATATGAAATTGTAAACACTAGGGTGAATCAAAAATAAAATCATAAGGCAATTTTTAAAAATGCGTAACTTTTTGTGGTATGAGATGCAAGTATAATTTTTTTGTCGAGTGAAGCTGTCTTTCCGGGCATTCAAAAAATATGAAATCGGCAAATCAAAAACAAAATCATAAGGTAATGTTTAAAAGTTAGTATCTTTTTTTGTGGTATGAGATACAAATATATATATTTTTCGAATAAATCTGTCTTTCCCGGCATTCAAAAAATATGAAATCGTAGATACTAGGGTGAATCAAAAATAAAATCATAAGGTAATATTTAAAAATTAGTATCTTTTTTTGTGGTATGAGATACAAATATATATATTTTTCGAATAAATCTGTCTTTCCCGGCATTCAAAAAATATGAAATCGTAGATACTAGGGTGAATCAAAAATAAAATCATAAGGTAATATTTAAAAATTAATATCTTTTTTGTGATGCTTTTAGTTTTGTAGAATTATCTATACTTTTTTCATATATTTTTTCTTGTGGTGTTAGAAGACATGTAAAAACTGAAACCGAGAACCGGTTACCTCCGCCACAGTTCATCGATATTAAAAAGTCAAATTTCAAAACCAACTTCAAAATAATTGGCTAATTTGGCAATTAAAGTTTTTCATTGAAATGAAAAATAAATACAAAAGAAAAAATTTTAAATTAGTACTATATTTTAAACTAGCAGTACCCGCTGCTTCGCACGCGAAAAAGCCAGTTATTTGTTAATTTTATCCGCCTGTGTTATTTATTTATTTATCTATTTATTTAATTTTCTTTTGGTGGATATAGATAAATCTAAAATAGTAATTTGGAAACCTCCTATTAGCTAGAACTCACACACAGTCAAAGTAATGTGCTTGTCGATATGCACTATTTTAGCTGAACTCCTTCATATGTATAATTTTTATTTTTTTATTTTCTACCAAGTTTTGAACAACAAATTACCACCATTTATATCCTCGATCTCATGTTTCTATATGTATCCAGCTACTTTACAACTTTTGCACCTCTTTCCCAAAAAGTACACATTTTGAAAAACCACTATAGGTAACATGTGTTTTTGCTTCCCCTAAAAATATGTACTTTATTTGGTAACACATTTATTTCTTGTCGGGACGTATCGTTGTATTAAGTACAAATTTTGAAATATCCATTTATGTTCCGCGTTTAAGTAATTAGAGGACTGTACACAATTTTTATCCCTTTTCGTAGTACAAATTTCGAAAGTCTAATTTTACTGCGCTTCTACGTGGTCAGAGGAATTTACATACTAATTCAAGAAATCCATTTCTGTTGCAAGTCTACGTTGTCAGAGGAATTTACACTCCAAATTTCGCAACTCTAACTGCACTATTTTAGTTAGTACTATTTTTATCCCGCTCATCGTTTATAAGTACAAATTTCGAAAAATTCTCTTACATTAGCGCTTCTAAATTGTCAATACTATTGGTACTATTAATTGTCAATAATTAATACTACTTTTATCCGTTACCAGAGGAATTTACACTCTAAATTTCACGATTGTAGCTACAATACTTTGGTTGGTACAATTTTTATCACCCGTAATAAGTACAAATTTCGAAAAATCCATTTAGATTTGCGCTACTACGTTGTCAGTGGAATTTACATACCAAATTTCACGACTATAGCTTCAATACTTAAATTGGTACAACTTGTATCCGTTTTTGCCCCGCGCACCCCTTGAAAGTAAACATTTCGGAAAATCCAATTTTACTTTGGTTTTTTATGATCAGAGAAATTTACATACCAAATTTCATGATTCTAGGTGTAATACTTTAGTTGGAACCATTTGTATCCCTTTTTGTCCCGCACGCTCTTTAAAAGTATAATTTTCGAAAAATCCAAATTTACTTCGCTTTTATATGGACAGAGGAATTTACATACCAAATTTCACGATTCTAGGTGTTATACTTTAGTTGGTACCATTTTTATCCCTTTCTGTCCCGCTCGCCTCTTAAAAGTACAAATTTCGAAAATCCAATTTTACTTCGCTTTTATATGGCCAGAGGAATTTACATACCAAATTTCACGATTCTAGGTGTAATACGTTAGTTGGTACCATTTGTATCCCTTTCTGTCCCGCTCGCCCCCTAAAAAGTACAATTAAAAAAACGAATTGACCAGGTTCAACGGTTTTATGAAAACCCGAAAACCGATTTTAAAAATTGTGAATTTTCAAACAAAACGAAATCTTGAAATGGGCCGGTTTTTGATGTCACTAAGACGCCACTACGGTTTTTATAAAAGATGGATGTTCTCGACTAAAATTAGTCGTTGGTTTGTTTTAAACTATCCATTCGTCAGCTTGCTAGATTTTACAAATTGTGTTGTTTATGAATAGTTTAATAAATAGATATTTCACAAAACTTTGTGATATCAAAATATCAAAAAATTATCATTTCAAAATAAGATTTAGTTTGAATTTAGGGAAATTTCCAAATGAATAAGATAATTTAAGAAAATTCCAATTAAAATGCAATTCAATTCTTTTTAAAGCAGATCTATTACATAGATTCCAATGATTGCATTTTGTTTACATACTATATTTGCCATATCGTGTTGTTTGCGATGAATTCAAACCACATTTTATTTTGTATTTTTCTTTTGAAACATTACAATATTCTCAGCATAAATTCCATTTCTATTGGAAATGGCGTAGTTTTTCTGTCTGTTCAGGCTTCCTATTTCTGGCTACCATTTATCATTATGAGTGGTGGTGTCACAATGCCTGCTCTTAGGCAGTGTAGGAGTTGTAACTCGACAAGTGTCATTAATATTTACGAAGGTTTAAGTTCACAGTTCTAAACAATATTAAGCCAAACACCCTAGACGGCAAGCATCAGTTACATGTCCAAATACATTTGTTTGACGTAGTGTCAGATGTGGCGTATGAGTGTTACACTTTATAAATATTAAATTATTATTGCTCATACGCTACGTGGTACAATTGCGAAGTAATTATTACAGTTTTTGTGTTGAGTGAGAGAGGGAGGGATAGAGAGAATGATAGTGGTGATTAGTGTGTGTAATGTTTGTGTAAGCAAAGCCTTTGGTCTCTCTCAAACTATCGCAATTTGTACAGCCACCAAACCAAGTTCACATGTTTATCATAGTCCCCAAAATTGAAAGTGTTGGGATCACGTTTTGTTCGCAGCGTTTCCTCAAAGTTGAGAATGAATGCTGTCGGATTTGTGTTACTGCCATGGCATGCCATGACTTGACATGTTTGTCTGTTTCTTTTGATATTTCCCAATTTCCACATAAATCAAGGCTGCTGGTGATGTTGGTGTTGGTGAAATGAATAAGTGTGGCTGTTTGCAGGCGAACGCATCCATTTTGTACTTGTGATAAAGTACTGGTCACAATTGTAACTTCGCTGGTTGCAATGACGAGTCGATTGTACACAGTGGGTCGGGCAAAATTTCTTATGTTTCAGTCATTTAAAGTAATAAAAAAAAAAACAAAATATATAATAAACAATTTGTATAAGAATTAAAAAGAGGATATTTTAAATTGTCTCTCATTTTAACATTCTCTTACGTCTTCAAAGAGGTTCATAACTTCTAAATTTATCAATAGATATTTTTCACCAAGGCAATGTTTTGTGGAAAAAAACTCCCTTAGACTTTATCAAAATGGCATGAATGGCAACCAAGTTTCCAAGCCACTGTGCCGTGAATGTTCACAGTGACTATAGCCTGGCTATGGTAGTGGCAATGGATGTAGTCGTTGCAGCACACATCATCTAACGTTTGTCAGCGAAATGTGTGGTTTTAATGCCAAAACGTAATTGAGTGATTTGGCAACAAATTGTTGGACCAACTGTTGTTGGTGTTGTTGGCGCAGTTGTTACAAATGTCTGTACCTACGACTACAAATACGCATAAAACACCCAACGAGTGACTGACTGAGACAGGCAGCCCCTCAAACAAAGAAGAAAGAAACAAACTGCAGCATGGCAACGAATGATATCTTTCTGTTACAACAGCATTCTCGCATTCAACATACTCATAATGGCAGCAATGCCTGCCACCAACAGCTCCAGCACTCCATCTCCAAGTTGGCTTGCCGGATTTCTTGTACTCAGTAATACTCGTAGAGGTTATGCAACAGAAAATGAAAACGTTGCCAACTGAATGCGTGATGGCGTTGGGCATTTCTATGACACAAACATCGCCCGCCATCAGTCACTTTGTCCATACTTTTTGGTAATTTTTTTCTTGGATTTGAGGGGCCATCCACATCCACGTGAGTAGCGGCAGAAAGTAGTCAAAGGAAGCAAGTCTCATCGTTAAGCCAATGTCGCCATAAATTGCATGATTTCAACGGGCTAATTGTGTCATTCTTGTTTGTTTTTGGTGGGAAGTTTAAACCTTTTGGGTAATTGCATTTCGTAGGCTACAATTGAATGACATGATTTGGGTATAGATTTTTTGGTATATAAATTCTGTTATTCCAGATATTGTCAGTAACTAATAAGAGCTTTTCTAGGGGTGATAAGTTCACGGTTCTACTTAAGGTCGCACTGACCGACGATTTCCTGGTCTATAAGCAGTAGTAGTCCATCACTTTGGATTGCTATGTGAAGGAATGCAAGTCATCTACGAGTCACCATATATTCATAATTTAGCCCAGAATTTTCTTTAGCGCTAAAATACAAATTTGAGGAAAAAAGTTACAGCCTTGCAATTTTGTAAACTTATCTGTGATATTAGTTCTAAGTCATGTTTATGTTGTTTTTGCATGTTTAAATGTTTTTTTATGTTTAAATATAATGAAAAAATCAATGTAACGTACTTAAATTATTATTCATGTAAGTTTAGTACTTTTGGTGTTTGAGAATTGTTTTAATAAAAATATTTTTATTTAAAATAGACGAAACCCCTGAAGAAGTCGACAAGAAATTGACGAAACGTTGGGTGAAACAAAATAAAATTATTTAAACAATTAAATAATTTAGGAAAAAAGGTTTTTTAATTATTTCGAAAAAAATCCAGATGTATCGTTACCTCCGAATGTTGTTTTTTATTACCAAACACATTGTTTCGATAAAAATTACAAAGAACATTTACTTAAACTTTTAATGACATCATACGATTTAAACATCCACACACATTTTCAAACATTTACTCGCCATATATCAAAAGTTATTCCAAAATTGTTATGCTTTGGCATGGGATTTTCAAATGGGATTGGGGATGATTTCTGCATTATATTTAGTAAAGTGGCTTCTTTTGTGAGGAAGGAAAAATGTTGTTGATGTTCCCGATAAAAATGAAAGATTGGTTTGTTTTATGTGTTCTCCCAAAATATTTCGCTTTTATCATAGTCCGTTCGTGAGCTGACCGCGTTCGAAATAACCTCCATAAATCAGGTTTTTCATGAAAAAATTCAGGATGAGAATGAATAGTATGGAGAAAAAACAGCTAGAAATTAAAATCCGACCCAAGCCTTATCAAACCATATTAAAAATTTGCAATATGACCCGGTATAAAGGGCAATTTTAGTGCAATTTTTGATGCATTTTTTATAAAATCCGCAATAACTTCCACATTTTTAGTTCCATTTATGTTTTTAGGGGCTCGTTGGAAAGGTGTTGATAACCAATTTTAATTTTTAGAATTTTCTAACCCATTAAGGGCTGCACATTTTTCTCATACTGTTTATACTCAGTGGGTTAAGTGTGAAGTAAAAACTGATATATCGTAAACACATTCTAGTCTTATATAAAGCCAATTTTTGGAAAGAAATTCAACCATATCAAAGTTCCACCCTTAAAAAATATAACATGAATAATCTACATAAACTTTTTAAAGGGGGAAATTGAAACGGTTGTTAATGTTAAATTAACATAGATAGACGCATGAAATTAAAAGTATATTTAGCAGATGTTCTTCTTCTTCATTTGATACCCATATCGCCATTGTATGACACGCAAAAGTACGAAACTAAATTATTGAAACATGTACATCCTTTGGAAATTAAAAGTCCTGTAAAAAAGTCAAACGACCATGAAATAAAAACTGAGTATGAGTTTTCCTATTAATTACCTATAGTTTTACTTCTATATAATCTCGATCTTGGGAAGGAAATCATCACAATCAATTACAGTTTCATTGTAACATCTTATGTGAAGTTTTCCTTCCAATTTATCCATTGAAATACCAAAATTTCAGACGTTTCTTTTTTCAAAATTAGCTTTTGGTAAGACTAGAATGTGTTTACGATGCAAATAACCCCATATTTCAGTTTTTACATAACATTTAACTTAGAATCAACGGTAAGAAAAAAATTTTCGGCCTTTAATGGGTTAAGAAGTTCTAAAAATTGCAATTGGTGATCAATACATTTTCAACGATCCAATAAAAACTCAAATCTAACTAAAAATATGGAAGTTATTGCGGTTTTTATAAAAAAATGCAACAAAAAATGCACACAAATCTTAGAATTATACCGATTCTGGTTTAAAATGCAAGTTTTTGATATGGTTTGATAAGGCTCGGACCAGATTATAATTTCTAGCAGGTTTTTTCCAAATACCATTCTCACCGTGAATGTTATTCAAGAAAAACCAGATTCATAGTGGTTATTTTGAACACGTCCAGCTCACGAACGGACAATCATAAAAGCGAAATATTTTGGGAGAAAACATAAAACAAAACAATCTTTCAATTTAGTCGGGAATATCCACTACTTTTATTTTGAACCCACTCTAATATTTAGTATTTTAATATATACGTTTACTAGACTGGGTCGCGGTCCATACAAATGGAAAAACAATTTCCAGTCACACTACCAAAATAAAGTTTATATTGTGTAATGATGATTTGCAAAGTATTTCGAGCCAAATGGGACATATTGACCTATAAAAAAGGGACTAAAGAGTTTAGATTTTCCTCAGAAATGACAATAAGAATTCTCTCAGACATTAACTTACAACAATTTTTCTACTTAGTCGACAAAAAAATAAAACTTTGATCCACTGTAAAAAGAAACTCAGACAAGCGGGACTATAAGGTTATTCTGCAACATGCCATTTCTACTCAACATGCCCTTTCCGACTTACAGCGTCGCTACACTGTTCCAAAAATGCTGTTGGTAAAAACGGTTTTACATATTTGATTTTCGGTATCTCGCCGAAAAAAAATAAAAAACTTGGACCTTTTGAACGATATAAACGATGTTTATTTAAAACTTGAGGAATTTCCGTCAAACAAAAAATGTTTAAATTTTTCCGACTTTGGGAATGTGTTTTTACTTTAATTACTACTTGTGAATTTATCTGACAAGAACGTTAAGTAGGGTGTAAAACGATATCTTGTGTTTTAAAATCGTTCAGTATTTGACTGAGTTTGAGTTTTCGCTAAACCAAAATTGTTGTAAAAACACAAGTTTTGGTCATTCCATTTGGCATCGAAGCACTTTAAATATACATTTATATTCTTGTCTTAGAGTAACTTATTGGTTTATTGGTTATTATTGGACGTTTATAGTACTTTTTTGTATTTTTTATAGTGACAACTGAAAACTTTTTTGTATTTGGCGGTAATATTTTATAAAAAATAAATAATTTCAGTCAATACTTTTCGCCTACATGATGAACATTGGCAGGAAATTAACGCCGCAGCGCTCATTTTTGTAATAATAGTTTTTGCTCTGAAAAAACATCTTCTGTATTAAATTATTTCACAAAAATTAAAGTGACGTCATTTTTCGCTATATTCATCATTTTTCCTTCTATTTATTTTTCATAACTACTTCTACAAAATGTTTCCAAGAAATATATGTTTTTAGCAAGAATAAAAATTTATATTTAAAGTGCTTCCAAGTGCCTATTAATTCACAAAAAAATCATTTTTGGGGGTGACCGCAGCAATTTATTTTCGTTACCCAACCTAATGTTTAGTATAATAGAAGACTACCCAGCAAACCAAACGATCCTACATTGGCTGATATACGACAAGTCTGCACATTTTCTGAACTTTTCCGTCAGAACTTTCTGAACGATTGTGACCGCCTGTCTGAGGTATTTTTTGTTTTCCGTGTTTGGATATGTGCCGTTAGTTTTCATTGTTATTATTTGTAATTTTATTTTGTTGATTGAGTGGGTGCGTGCGATGTAGTCTGAAGTTTCTGAAGTAAAAATGCAGAGTGCCACAATAGACTTAACTTAACATTAATATCAACCCCAAAACGGGGTATAACGACCGTGCTATATGAGAATGATGAATAATTAGGAATTATATAATAAATCTATAATATTTCACAGATGGCATAGGTAATAATAGGGCTATTTTTCTGTAAGACTGGATAACTAAGCTGCGATAACAAAAATATAAATAAAATTTTAAAATTTCACTCAGAATAAAAAATTCTTTTTTTTTTTTTAAATTGTCGCCAAAAGCAATATCAATGTGTGTGTGAAAACAAATTTTGAAAAAAGAATTTTGTGTTAAAATGTTTGGACTTAGCCTGGATAATTATAGAGTGTAAGTCAAAATGATGGTTATCGAGGCTAAGTCCAAGAAAATGAAAATTTGTTTTGATACATATATTTATATTGTAGTTAGCGACAATGTGAAAAAAATAATTTTTTATTTTGAGCAAAAAATTAAGTTTTTATTAACGTTTCTGTTATCCCAGCTTAAAGAAAAACAGACATAATCTATATATATATAAAAGAGTTGCGTTACTGACTGACTGACTTATCATTGACCAGCCCCAGACCAAACGACTGAAGCCAGGGTCATGAAATTTTCAGGGTAGTTCCCAAATATGACGTAGACGTCGACTAAGAAAGGACAAAAAGGGATAAACATCGAACCTTCGTCCTGACTAAACGGCAGTAGCTAGAAACATGATGTGTTCCTTGTAATGACCATGCAGACGAGCTACAAATAGAGATTTTTTGAAATTTGTACTTTTAAGGGAGGAAAGAGACAAAAAGGGATAAAAATGGTACCAATATAAGAATTGCAGCTAGAATCGTGGAAATCTGTATTTACATTCCTCTGACAACGTAGACTTGCAATATAAATGGATTTTTCGAAATTTGTACTTATAAGGGGTGAGCGGGACAACAAGGGATAAAAATGGTACCAACTAAAGTATTGCAGCTATAGTCGTGAAATTTTGTGTGTAAATTCCTCTGACAACGTAAAAACGCAAATTTAAATTGATTTTTCGAAATTTGTACTTATAAGGGGTGAGCGGGACAAAAAGGGATACAAATGGTACCAACTAAAGTATTGCAGCTATAGTCGTGAAATTTGGTGTGTAAATTCCTCTGCAACATAAATGGATTTTTTGAAATTGGTACTTTTAAGGGGCAAGCGGGACAAAAAGGGATAAAATACCAACATTAGTACTACAGCTAAAATCGTGAAATTTAGTAGGCAAATTCCTCTGACCAATAGCAAATAAGTAAATACTATCCAAAAACAAATACTGCTAGTATTTATATAAATTAAAAATGTTTATAAAGTAAGACAATTCTTCAGAAGTCGGCCAGAAACATCAAACGGACGACGTATAATGGAATATTGACATATAGGGTGGGCAGTTTAAAACTTTAAATTAGAATCGGCTAAAAAAATTCTGATTATTTTTTCAATTTCCTGGTTTATTGGAATGGCTGAACTTTGTCATTTAATAATGGAGCACAAAATATGAATACTATGACTGGCTCGGCAGTACCAAATCCAACTTTTCAGTATAGCCCAAAATTCACACCAAACAGTTGGATGCATTGGCTTCTCAATTACCATATGCGGCAATTTTTGCTTATTGTTATAGCTACCAAGATGAAAATGAGCTTCATGAAGGCAGAACGGAAGGCCGATCTCTTCTCGAAAATTTTCCACGCGAATTTCTTACAGTCTGCGTTAAAGACTCACTACTTTGGATGTAAGTTTTTAATATTTCCCAATTTTGTTCGAGCGTATAGCGTCCCATTTTGCAAATGCCAAACATAAACCTACCTTTCAAAGTCAATCAGTAATCGGTAGTTCAAATATAGTAGTACTTGAAAACATAAAAATACGAAACACGATTTTTGAATTTTTCTTACTTCTACATGAAGTGTCACAATTTCTACATTTTTGCATACATTTACATACCAAAATTATAGTACAAATATTAAAGGAGCCTTCGACCAAAATTGAAATTTTAGTTAAAATTAAAAAAAATCATAATTTTTTGTATTGATTTTATGAATCATTATGCCTCAATAGACACAACAAATAAAAATTTGATTTTTTGTTGCATAGTAATCCACGACCTCTGGGATATCTTTAATGTTTCAAGTGGGAATAGTTCCTTTACTACATATACGATATTTCCAGCTCGAGACTGTCATTTCTGGGGGTGGTTTGCAATAATGGATGCTGTTGTCCCAGAACCACTGACACTCAGCACTATGACTGTTCGGATTGAGCAGTGCGGTTAAAAGGAAAAACTTGTTTAATTTTCATTTATTTAGTCTGGGGTGATAATTTCACATTAACCCCACGAAAGCACGACAACCAGATGATAACCCTATGCGGAAGCACTGCACTGCATATATAAGAATACTTATTACTTATGATTATTATATAACATTTGATATTATTATTATTATACGGCAATTAAAGTGTACCTAAATAAACTTTAATGCTCTTAAAAAAATTTCCAATTTCCATGTTTTGCCCATTAGGTTTCACATTTCGTTTCAGTCGGGCGGTTTTTCCTCCGTTTGGGGTAGTTTCTGTCAACTTTGGCTAAAACGCAACGAAACGAAATGAAAAAATACACAACAAACTCTAAAGTTTAAATGCTGTTGAGTAAATATGATTACTCGTTGTCAACGTAATTATCTCTATTTGTGGACGGCAACGATAAAAAAGGGACATTCCCCCCCCTTTTTCTGGTTACTTAAACTATTTATTTTGTTTACTTTTTCTATTTTTACTCATTTAATGGTGAGTTTTTTCTACTGGTGAATTTTTGCTAAGTAGTCCTGCTGTACGTGTGTCCTTGCCGGTGTGAGTCACATTTGTTTATTATTGACATAACAAGAGTGCAATAAAAACGCCAGTATTCAGCAAAATATGCGGAAATTTAATTAACGCAAATGTTGGTTGCTGCCGGGGAAAAAATGAGGATTTTTACATACAAATTATTACCACAAAGTATATTAGTTATGTTGTTGTTCTTTTTTTGTTTTGTTTGCAATGAGGAGGTCAGTCAATTTCAAATTACATGGCAACATTTGTGCACTTGTCGCTGGGTTTTTTGTTTTGTGTATTGTCGTGCAATATTTACACGTGCCAGACGTGTCAGACAGGATATTAACAAACTCAGAGGTTTAATTGAAAAAAAAAACTTTAAAATTTAATTCACTGTAACACATTAACCGCAATGCGACAAACATTCTTGTTAACAGCACATGAACACACATATTGGAGGAGTCCTTGAAGGCTGCAAATATTCCTCCAATAAAGGGTTGCTTGAACTTAGCGACTCATACAAGCTGCGGCTAAAATTACAAGTAATATAACTATATCGTCATATTAGATCAAAAACAATTTGCACGCTAGCATCTAAACGAAAGGAGCTAGGACATCCAAATTTGCCATAAGTGCGTGTTATAGTCGTAGACGGGTTATGATTGAAACTGGACGAAATCGGCCCAAAGGGAAATATTTTTGACTCACAAGGACTAAAAATATCCCCTAATATTTTAGAGTATTTAAGCATGTTTGTACTTAGTTGATATTAATTAACAAAAACGTGCACCATGAAGTGATTCTTATTTGTAGGGGGTGAAATGGGTCAAAAAGTGATACAAATGGTACCTATAAACCGACAACAGCTAGAAACACGAAATTCGTAGGGGTGAAATGGGGACAAAAAAGGAGAAAAATGGTACCTATAAAACGACAACAGCTAGAAACACTAAATTCGGTGTGTACATTACTCTAATTGAGTAGCACATAATATAAAAGTTATTTTCCCAAATTCGTACTTTTAAAGGATAAAAAGGGAATAGAGGGATAAAAATGGTACAATTTGGTGTATACATTCCTCTGATTGCGTAGACACATAAAATAAATGGATTTTTCGAAATTCGTTTTTTTGGGTAAAATGCAAAAAGGGGATAAAAATAGTACCAACCAAATGATCATAGCTAGAGTCATGAAATTCGGATGATCGACGAAGTCGTTCGAAATATCGGGAACAAAATTGAAAAATAAAATAATAAACAAACAACATCTTGTTTTTATTTACTTGAGACCTTAAGCCGGACAATAATACAAAACATTAATAACTAATTTTGCAATATTTGTATCTATTTTGGTTTGACTATATTAAAAAATTTTACATTTTCCTATATTATTACTGCACTTATACGAAAAGCGACAGACTCTGTGGAATGCAATGCAAGGTGGAGGGTATATAAAGTTCGGCCCGGCCGAACTTAACACCGTTTTTACTTGTTTTGTTTAAATCCGCCCACAACCATGCCTACCTCCTATGTAAGTTAAGATGAAAAAACTGCATAAATTTCTTATTTTAATACAAATCATTACCAGTGATTTAATTTGAGTCCACAATTAAATGAAAATTGTCCAAATAAAAATTTTATTTTTTTATGATTTTCGAAATTTTTGATAAAAATTGTTTTGATTTTTAATCAACGACAAACGGTTATTATAACTTTATAAATAACTTAGGATTAATATCGGTCCAATATTTACATGCGCTCGCATTCCATAAAATCAAAGACCTTCTAAATACAAGACAAGAAATCTTACTCTTTGTCTGTTATTACCGGCGCACCGTTGGGCAATAACAGCGAATGTTGCTGTTACAGCCATGTTAGCTTTTTACAGCAAAATATTAAAATATGAAAAACAATGGATACAAACACAAATATACACGAAAATGAAATGTATATATGTGTTTGATGCTAAATATTTGAAATGTATTTGAAATTTTTGCTAAGAACTTATAAAAACAGTAAAATAACGACAAACAATTGTGTTTTGCAGAAGCAAATGCTGTTGCTGTTCGGTGGCATAGCTCGGCCTCTCTACAAGTTAACAGACAAAGAGCGAGATTTCTTGTCTTGTATGTAGAAGGTCTTTGCATAAAACCTTACATCCCTAAAGTATGCTTTAAATAATTTTTCCAAAATACATTAACAGAGAATAACGAAGAAAGTATTGCTTCATTTTTGGCTTAGAATGTTTTACCATTTCAGTAATTAAATCGATGTTTGCAGCTGTAAGCAGAATATTCTTTTTGAGATGAATACAGAAGGCAATGGTTTAACTATATTTGTAAATGCCGAGGCATCGGTCGGTCTCGCGAATATAGTTTTATACTGCGGAAAATTAAAAATACTAAATAAAAACAACCTTCAGTTAAACCACTGTCTGAAAAGGAAAGCAAAAACGTAATTACACTTTTTAAATGCAAAAGAACACCTTAATCGCTCCTATTTTCTACGAACTAAACGAAATTTCAATACGATACATGGTTTCCGAGATACATCCCAATAAAATAACCTCTGCTTTGATGAAATTTTCAACTATTTTAGCAATTATGAACTTTAAATGCATCCACAGCTTAATTTATGTGTATATTGCCAAAATCTTTTAGAATATGCTTAATAAGAATGTTCTTTGCAAAATTCAGTCAGTAAAGCCGAGATTTGGGCGTATGAAATTTGGGAGTTTTTGCCGCTGATAATACACCGAGCGCCTGCTTGGGTTCAAAGTGTTTTAATATTTTTTTAATAATTGTATTATTAATTTCAATTGTCCTTTTAGAAAAGAACACGTCGCAGTGGTTCCCATAAAATCAGTTATACCAGGAACTAGTATATTTTGAAGTACATGAAGAAGAACCCCAACAAGTAAGAAAACGTCAGTCGGCTAAACCCATTTATACATACCCTAACTCTCAGAGAACATGTGTATGGAAGGACTTAAATTTTGCTTAGCGCCGGAGTATGTTGGTGGGAGGTACTAGAAGTTTGTGCCATTTGGATCCAGCTTCCAAATTTTTTAATAACTGTAGAAACATGATCAAAAACAAAGTCATAATGGATTTTAGGCATCGGTATAACTCCTTAGCCAGTGTATATAATTATACCTAGGATAGAGAATATTGTGTGGGAGGTACAAGAACGCGCGTGGCTAAAGCGTAAATATTTTTTATATTTAAAGTGATTATAAGAAAAAAATCAAATATCGCAAATGATTTTGACTATCCGTGTGAATGTTATATCGGTTTTATTGTAACCAAAGTTTATGTCACTTTGTGTACCAGAAGTGGTGTGGCAACCCATTTTCCATGCGAATGTAACCTCTATAAAAGGATTGTCAAATATAAAATTTCACAGTATTCCGATCATCCGTATAGAAGTTATAACAGCTTTAATTTTACGTAGATTATGGTGATTTGTGTGGGAGGTACTGGAAGGGGCGTGGAAAAACCCGCCATATTTAGTACATTTAAAGTGATTATAAAAACATTATCAAATACCAAAATACAGCTGAATATCGGTGTGGAAGTTACATTAGTTTTAATTTGACATAGGAATATGGGTCATTTGTGTGGGAGGTACCAGAAGGGGAGTGGAAATTTCGCCCATCTTCGAACTTAAGTTTGGGAATATTATTGTCATGTGAAAAGTTTGAATTGATTCCATAACTCCTTTCGAGAGTTATCATGTACACAAGGCAGCCAGATGGACCTAAAACCTTAAAAAGTCGTGAAACGGATTTGGTCCAAACATACTTAGGGCCTTAAGTTACACCTTCAATGCGTTACACTTTTTTCTGTCCCAAATGATATATACTCTGTATATTGAGGGTATAAAAATCGAAACTCCTTCTACTGAACCTCAAAGTTGCAGAGATTTATTTTTATTTTTTTGCCATATTTTGATGCCCGAAATCTGTAAGTATCCGAAAGATGGGATTTTGATCGAATTAACAAAAATAAAATAATATTTCCGATTTTTTTTAATATTTTAAGTTTTTTGACAACAACGAAAGATACAAAAGATAATTTGTGTATTATTTTTATTGGACTTTTCCTTAAAAACGGCTTCTACGAGAAAATTAAATTTTAGCACCCATGATTACCTTTAATTTATTATTAAAAATATTATGTTTGCCTATTTATCGATGGGCAAATAAAATAAAGGGTGACTTTTTAGCTATTATCTTTTTGGCAAAACTGGTTTAAACAGCTGACGCACGTTTCGTGTTTTGTTTCACTGCCAAACATCTTCAGTTTAGTCTATAATTTAACCATGAATCGTCTTACAAACGAACAACGCTTGCAAATTATTGAATTTTATTATCAAAATGCGTGCTCTGTTAAGAAAGTTCATCGCGCGCTTCCATTTTATGGTCAGTTTAATCGACCCGCTGAAGCGGCTATTGTGACTAAATTTCGCACCAAATTTACATTGTTGGACAGAGATACAAGCCGATCGATTTTAAGCCGACAAGCCGTCGCCGCCGCATGTTTCTGCAGGAGCCGCGCCGCCGCCGATTTCATCGGCTCAAATCGACTTGAACCACGCCGCCGATTTCATCGACTCATATATGAAATATATTTACGCAGATAAAAAGATGAGTATATGCTAAATCAAGTGTTATTAGGGTTGTTTGGACATAGTATCGGCAAATGAACTCCGATTGTTATAAAATTTAGCATTGCGATAAAGGAAATTTATTCACCTTTTTACATGCGTAGTTAATTTTCAGAATTTAATGAGACGAAAATGACTAAATTGCGTTTTGGAACTAAAAAATCTGACTTTTTGCACTAAATCTATCCTATCTTCTAAGGCTGCAATTTCGTGCAGGCAAAAGTTATCCTACAAAGGCGGAAAACCCTTCAACCTTTCCAAATATGTATATGTTTCGTTAAAGGCTTTTGAAGGAAAAAAGTTGTGTTGGTTCAAATTCAGACATTTGTTCAAAAATCACATTTTTTAAAATATTTTTTACAAACAAACTATAGTTGGCACAAACATAGCGTCATAATAAAGCTAAGAAACCACAATTTCTAATAAAAAAAATCTGAGTGAAAAATCTCTTAAAATGTGTGAGAAACAGTTTGACAAAGTCAGACAAAGAAATTACGTTTTTTCAATATTCAAAATTTGAAAAACGTGAAAATCTGTAACACAAAAAAAAATAAAATTTTTCTTCGCATTATGAACAAATACGTAAAAATATGTTATGAAAACTTAAACACAAAAAAAAAAATAAAAATTGTAATTTTCTTTAAAATCGAAAAATACGAAAAGTAGTAACCTTTGGGTCGATTTCTAAAATATTCCCGATTTTAAATATTTATATCTCAAAATAATCCTTGGGTCCTTGTCAAATTTTGATTTCTACTAGAACATAAGTTATTGAATTTTGGACGATGGATTTTGAAAAAAAAAATTGTATGGAATAATTATATGAAATTATGGGTACACTTGCTAATATTGGCTAATATTAAGGTATCAAAAACCAATACAATTTGTTCCTTCCATTTTCCCAAAATTGATAAATAAACAGGGGTGATTGAATGACAGAACGAGCCGACAAATCAGCCGAAAGCCGCCGACCCATTTTGAACAGCGCCGCCGCCGCCGATAATTATGGCTCGGCTTGTAACTCTGGAAGTGAAGAAAATATCGCAACTGTATCGGCCAGTGTTAATGATGACCATCAATTATCGATACGTCGCCGTTCGCAACAATTGGGCCTCTGTTACTCAAAAACGTGGAAATGCAAAAATTGGTCCAAAAGGGCCATCCGCTTAACCATTTGAGGCGCAGTCAAGGTCAACATTTGCATGACATAATCTTCAAACATTAAATTATATGGACCGTACTATCGATTCAAATAAAGATTTCATGCATTTTTCTGAATTTTATGTGCTTTTTTTTTGAAAAACTTTCCTATAGCTTTTAAAAAATCACCCTTTATATCAAATATCTTGATTTAAATTATATTAAAATCTGATTTTCTATCAATATCATATTTTGTATGAATTTTGCGGCACCATGTTTTGAACTCACAAATATTTATAGATATTTTTTAACAATTTTTAATTTCCCCCACGAAAATCTCGATAAATTAAATAATATCAATTTTATTGTTTATCGTGTTTTCGATGACAGAACACTTTTACCATCAACATCATCATCAACATCAGCATAAAAATAGAAAAAAGCCAAACCAAACGATAATTTATATTTGATGAAATATCAAATATTTACTTACATTAACGTTGACACGACACGCACAGCAAAGCACACACTTATCGCGGTACACACCGCTGCAAACGAAGAGAAAAACTGAATTCAATTTTCACTTCGGTTCCGTGATTGTGCATCAAATTTAAATTGAATTCCCACACATACGCTGACACACACACACTCAGCCACACTCTCTCTCACACACACAAAGCGTAATGATGCGAAAAATGTACATTTTTCCAGGCGTGATGCACTTTTGACATTCAGCGAACGACAAAAAACACAAGAAACGAAAAATGCAACAAATAGTTACAAACACAACTGCAGCTACACAAATACAGTGACACAGACACAATTTGCAAATGGATTCAAACCTAATGTGTGTTAAACGCATACATCCATATGGGACAATCATTGCACGGCATCCTTAGCGGATTGATATTAATTTTGGTTCAATTTCTTTTTTATTTTAAAATTTGAGGGAAGAAATTTGTAAAAAATACATTAGCTAAATGTAGTGTTTTTCAAAACACCACATATGCATTCTACATACAACACATTGATACAAAAAAATAATGAAGTAGTAACTCCTGGGGAGTACTACTATTTTTCTTGTAGGTGTTGTCGAGTTAAACAAGAGCCCCAGACACCCCCAAAATATTGAGTTATGGGTAAAAACAGGCTTTGCCTACCTTTGTGGACTTATAAAGCTGAAACTTTGCCGATTGTCAAGATGAATCATATACTCATACGCATTTTACGACTAATGAAAGCGATATATTCTTAATCGTCGCAAAATTCTAATACATTTTAGCCATTTCAGTGCCTCTGTTGACAGCATGCTATCATGTAAACGAAATGAGATATAACCAAATTTTCCAAAAGTTAGTCTTATAGTTGCAGATTGGTCGGGCGAAATCGGTCGAGAGGGAAAAAATCCCAACAAGGGCAGAAATTACTTTTAATATTTTGAAGATATCTACGTTTTAGTCACTTTAGTTTGTAGACTGATTCATATTTAGTGGGTGAATAGCTAGAAACATGAAATAATTACACTTGACGAAAAATTTCATTAATGTGTCTACGTTGATGCAAAGAAATTTTTCTTTACCGTAATGATATATTTCATTAACAGTATTTAAATGATTAGTTGTGTCATTAATACAACGAAATAGTATTCATTGATGTAATGAAATCTGTTTTTTTATAACTCGAGGCAAAAAGAGCATAGTATTATTGAGAAACTTTGTCTGGATTATAATGTACTGGATTAAATTTACTATTACAATACTTTTTTAGCCGATTTTATTAAGTTTTGTTTACTTTTTCCGACACAAACAAAATAATTAAAATCTTTCCTAACCCGAATGTAACATTTCATTACCAGAATGGACTGGTTTCATTAATGTTTTTATACCCTCCACCTCCAGGATGGGGGTAAACTAAATTTGTCATTCCGTTTGTAACACCTTGAAATATCGACCAGAGACCCTATAAAGTATATATATTCTTGATCGTCATAAAATTCTAAGACGATCTAGCCATGTCCGTCCGTCCGTCTGTTGAAAGCACTCTAGCATCTAAACGAAAGAGCTAGAACGTTCAAATTCTCCATAAATGCGTCTTATAGTTGTAGATCGGTTGGGATTGAAACGGGGCGAAATCGGCCCAAAGGGAAAAATGTTTCCCTCACAAGGACTAAAAATGCCCATAATAATCCCTAATAGTTTAGTGTATTTAAGCATGTTTTTTGAATATGTCTGTTTATATTTTCTTGATATTTGGTATGTGCATTCCCCTTATAGCAAAAACGTGCACCATAAATTGATTCTTATTTGTAGGGGGTGAATGGGTCAAAAAAGGGATAAAAATGGTACATATTAAACGACAACAGCTTGAAACACGAAATTCGGTGTGTACATTCCTCTAATTGAGTATATACATAATATAAAAGTATTTTTTCCTAATTCGTACTTTTAAGGGGTAAAATGGGAATAGAGGAATAAAAATGGTACCAACCAAACCTAGAATAATGAAATTCGGTGTATTCATTCCTCTGATTGCACATACAAGTAAAATACACGGATTTTTCAAAATTCGTACTTTTTGGGGTTAAAATGAAAAAAGGGGATAAAAATAGTACCAATCAAATGATCGCAGCTAGAGTCATGAAATTCGGAGTATACATTCCTCTGACTGTGTAGACATGGAAAATAAACTGATTTTTCAAAATTCATACTTTTTGGGTCAAAATAGAAAAAGGGGATAAAAATAGTACCAACCAAATGACCGCAGCTAGAGGCATGAAATTCGGAGTATACATTCCTTTGACTACGTAGACATGCAAAATAATTTTTTTCCAAATTCGTACTTTCAAGGGATACAATGGGTACAGAGGGATAAAAATGGTACCACCAAACGGCTACACCTGGAAAATTAAATTCGGTGTATACATTCCTCTGATTGCGTAGACATTTAAAATAAACATATTTTTCGAAATTCGTACTTTTTGGGGTTAAAATGAAAAAAGGGGATAAAAATAGTACCAATAAAATGACCGCAGCTAGAATCATGAAATTTGGAGTATACATTCCTCTGACTGCGTAGACACGGAAAATAAACGGATTTTTCGAAATTCGTACTTTCAAGGGATACAATGGTACAGAGGGATAAAATTAGTACCAACTAAACGACTACAGCTAGAATGATGAAATTCTAATTGCGTCGAAACGTCAAGGGGGTAAAAATGGTACCAACCAAATGGGCGCAGCTAGAGTCATGAAATTCGGAGTATACATTCCTTTGACTACGTAGACATGAAAAATAAATAGTCATGAAATTCGGAGTATACATTCCTCTGACTGCGTAGACACGGAAATTAGACGAATTTTTCGAAATTCGTACTTTTTGGGGTTAGAATTAAAAAAGGGGATACAAATAGTACCAACCAAATGACAGCTAGAATGATGAAATTCTTATTGCGTAGAAACGTCAAGGGGGTAAAAATGGTACCAACCAAATGGGCGGCAGCTGGAATCATGGAATTCGGTGTATACATTCCTCTGACTGCATAGACACGCAAAATAAAATTTTTTTTTCCAAATTCGTAATTTTTCTTTTACGGCAAAAATTGGTTGAATCATGAAGTTAGGTTAATTGCACTATGTACGTCTGATAATGGATTTTCAAAAATTGTACTTTTGGAATTAAAATAGAATGGAAATACAAACAACTGTAGCACTCACTATCTACCAATATTTATGGCATTTAAGCTTTTTGAAAATATAAATTGTATAAGAATATTTATTTTTTGATTTGAAATAAATAATGGTTTGAAATAATTAAAATATTATATTTATTTATAAAATTATTTTTTCAATATTTGTATTTTTTTTTTGGTTTGGCTATATTACAAAATTTATATTTTCCTGTAATATTACTGCACTTCTACGAAAACCGACAACCTCTGTGGAATGCAATCCATGGTGGAGGGTAAATAAAGTTCGGCCTGGCCGAACTTAACGCCGATTTTACTTGTTTTTTTTCATTTCTCTCATTTCACTTTACAACAGGAAAAATCATGTGAAAAATGTTATTGGGATACTAAGGGTTCAAATTATGAACTTATGTTATGACTTATACGGTCTAGAAAACGAAATGACAAACTGAATGTACCGGTTAACCAACTCCACTTAAATAACGCGTGCAGTGTCCCATATGCCTATACACACACACTTGTACTAAATATGTGCAGTGCAGTGTGAAGGATAATTCATGCATGTGTAGATGGATGGATTGATGACGGTGTCATGGCAACCATAAAATACACTCACACCAAATGATACAACTCGTACTATAAGTATAAATGGAATGAATATACACATATACATATATATGATGTACTGCATAAGTATGTGTGTGTATGTTGGCATGCTCATGTATTTGCTGAACGGAAAGTGAAAAAGTATTTCTAAACTTTTCATCGTAGCCTACAGTTTTGGTGAGAAAATGTTTAATTTGCAACTTTGCCAACGTCAAGTTTTCACAAAATGTCAATAAAACTTGAAAGCCAATTCAAGGATCATTCATTCATTCATTCGTTCGTTCGCCTGTTTCGCCATTGCATCTGATGCGTAGCCAAAGCCAAAGGATATCTGCAGGAAAATGTTAATGTTGTATGCATTTCCGGTATTATTGTGATGACTATTCTATTCGTTTCAGTGGGGAGGGGGCTGCAAGTAAACATGCCGTCATGCTGTGTGTATCTAATTTTGATGTGTGTGTGTGTGACGGCGGCGATGACTACACGACGACAGCAATAATGTTCAGCAACATCCGGAACATACAAAAATACACCGACACAAACACAGGCATATTTGTTTGCGGGCACACACAACGTATGTGGCCAAATACTTGTTGTATGTGGATGATGGATAAGGATGTGTGCTGCGGGCAAAATATGCACTTATCGTGGGGCACACTGGAGGGAAAACCTGATACTATTTGAAAATAAATCTGTTATGTGTTTCCTTTTCCGGGATGCCAGATCTGAATTAGACTTAGATTTTGATTACTGCGTGAGAGGTGGAGGATTTGAACCGAAAACAAAATATTTATAAGTAAAGGGTGATTTTTTAACAGCTATAGGAAAGTTTTTCAAAAAAACACATAAAATTCAAAAAAATGCATGAAATCTTTATTTGAATCGATAGTACGGTCAATATAATTTAATGTTTGTAGATTATTTCATGCAAATGTTGACCTTGACTGCGCCTCAAATGATCCATCCGCTTAGTCCAATTTTGGCATACCCTTTCCAACATTTCGGCCGGTATCTCACGAATAAATGCTTAAATGTTGTCTTCCAATGCGTCAATTGAAGCGGGCTTGTCTGTATAGACATGAGCTTTAACATAGCCCCACAAAAAATAGTCTAAAGGCGTTAAATGGCACGATCTAGGCGGCCAATTGACCGGTCCCGAACGTGAAATAAAATGTTCGCCGAACTCGCCTCTCAATAAGTCCATTGTTGCGCGTGCTGTGTGGCATGTGGCATCGTCTTGTTGAAACCACATGTCATGCAAGTCAAGCTCTTGCATTTTAGGCAAAAGAACTTGTATATCATCACACGGTAGCGCTCACCATTCACAGTTACGTTACGATTCGCATCATCTTTGAAGAAGTACGGTCCAATAATGCCACCAGCCCATAAACCGCACCAAACTGTGAGTTTTTCTGGATACATTGGTAGCTCTTGCAATGCTTCTGGCAGATATTCACTCCAAAATCGACAATTCTGCCTACTTACGTACCCATTGAGCCAAAAATGAGCTTCGTCGCTGAACACAATTTTTCGGTAAAAAAGTGGATCTTCTGCTTTCTTGAACTTTCTTAACAGAGCACGCATTTTGAAAATAAAATTTAATAATTTGCAAGTGTTGTTCGTTTGTAAGACGATTCATGGTTAAATTATATACCAAACTGAAGATGTTTGACAGTGAAACAAAACACGAAACGTGCGTCAGCTGTTTAAACCAGTGTTGCAAAAAAGATAATAGCTAAAAAATCACCCTTTATAAAGTGCAAAAGAACTACCTTATTAAATAATTTTATTCAGAATTTTTTTTTTAGAAACCCCTATTTTTTCTAACATTTATTTTTTTGCCACAGGCGGGTATATAAACTTTCAAGTCGAGAGGCGCGGATTAGGATTTTATTTCAGATACATGGTTTCTTTGGAGAATTTTCTTAGAATTTTATGTAGTTTACGTTTTTGCTGTACGATTTTAAAATCAACTCGCCCTAATCTACACCGTTCATTGAAATCGACGACACCGTTGGATAAGTCAATAGTCAAGGAGGAGGACTGGGTCTTACGTGTATTTACATTTACTCCAGTAAATCCTGTCTGAGTGACTCATCAATCAATCGCCTTTTGCCTTTTTCAATTTCAATGAGTATGAATGACAGAGGTTACTGTCATCCGCAAATGAGTAGATTGGATTCGTAGTCCGATCCAAGAGGTCGTCGATGAGAATAAGAACATGTAAAAACGGCGTTAAGTTTGGCCAGGCCTAGGTCCACAGAGGTTGTCGGTTTTCGTAGAAGTGCAGTAATATTACAGGAAAATATAAATTTTTTAATATAGCCAAACCAAAACAAATACCAATATTGAAAAAAAATAATTTTATAAATAAATATAATATTTTACAGTTGGTTGTATTTCCATTCTATTTTAATTCCAAAAGTACAAATTTTGAAAATCCATTATCAGACGTACATAGTAACATAACTTCATGATTCAACCAATTATACTCCGAATTTCATGACTCTAGCTGCGGTCATTTGATTGGTACTATTTTTATCTCATTTTTTCATTTTAACCCCAAAAAGTACGAATTTCGAAAAATTTGTTTATTTTAAGTGTCTACGCAATCAAAGGAATGTATACACCGAATTTCATTATTCCAGGTGTAGCCGTTTGGTTGGTACCATTTTTATCCCTCCGTACCCAGAGTATCCCTTGAAAGTACGAATTTGGAAAAGGAATGTATTCTCCGAATTTCATGACTCTAGCTGCGGTCATATGGTTGGTACTATTTTTATCCCCTTTTTCTATTTTGATCCAAAAAGTACGAATTTCGAAAAATCCGTTTATTTTCCGTGTCTACGCAGTCAGAGAAATGTATACTCCGAATTTCATGATTCTAGCTGCGGTCATTTGATTGGTACTATTTTTATCCCCTTTTTTAATTTTAACCCCAAAAAGTGCGAATTTCGAAAAATCCGTGTATTTTACTTGTCTATGCAATAAGAGGAATGTATACACCGAATTTCATTATTCTAGGTACAGCCGTTTGTTTGGTACCATTTTTATCCCTCTATTCCCATTTTACCCCTTAAAAGTACGAATTTGGAAAAATACTTTAATATTATGTATCTACTAAATTAGAGGAATGTACACACCGAATTTCGTGTTTCTAGCTGTTGTCGTTTAATATGTACCATTTTTATCCCTTTTTTGTCCCATTTCACCCCCTACAAATAAGAATCACTTTATGTTGCACGTTTTTGCTATAAGGGAAATGCGCATACCAAACATCAAGAAAATATAAACAGACTATTCAAAAAACATGCTTAAATACGCTAAAATATTAGGGATTATTATGGACATTTTTAGTCCTTGTGAGGGAAAAATTTTTCCCTTTTGGCCGATTTCGCCCGATTTCAATCCCATCTGATCTACAACTATAAGACGCATTTATGGACAATTTGAACGTTCTATCTCCTTTCGTTTATATGCTAGCGTGCTTTCAACAGACGGACGGACGGACATGGCTAGATCGTCTTAGAATTGGATGACGATCAAGAATATATATACTTTATAGGGTCTCAGGTGGATATTTCAAGGTGTTACAAACAGAATGACAAAGTTAGTATATATAGATTTGGACAACCCTTTAACATGAGGTACACAAATCTATATATATAAAAGAGTTGCGTTATGACTGACTGACTTATCATTGACCAGCCCCCAGACCAAACGGCTAAAGCCAGGGTCATGAAATTTTCAGGATAGTTCCCAAATATGACGTAGGCGTCGACTAAGAAAGGGTTTTACGAAATTCGTACTTTTTGGGGGTAAAATGGCCCAAAAAGGATAACCATCGAACCTTCCGCAGTAGCTATAAACATGAAATTCGGTGAGTTCCAAAAGGGAGCGAGGACAAAAAGGGATAAAAATGGTACCAACTAATGTATTACAGCTAGAATCGTGAAATTTGATATGTAAATTCCTCTGACCATGAAGAAACGTAGTAAAATTGGATATTTCGAAATTTGTACTTTTAAGGGAAGAACGGGACAAAAAGGGATAAAAATGGTACCAACTAATGTATTACAGATAGAATTGTGAAATTTGATATGTAAATTCCTCTGACCATATAAAAACGAAATAAAATTGGATTTTTCGAAATTTGTACTTTTAAGGGGCGAGCGGTACAAAAAGGGATAAAAATTGTACCAACTAAAGTATTACAGCTAGAATCATGAAATTTGGTATGTAAATCCCTCTGACCATATAAAATTGGATTTTTTTAAATTTGTACTTTTAGGGGGTGCGCGGGAAAAAAAGGGATAAAAGTTGTACCAATTTAAGTATTGCAGCTATAGTCGTGAAATTTGGTATGTAAATTCCTCTGACAACGTATAAGTGCAAATCTAAATAAATTTTTCGAAATTTGTACTTAGTATAGGTGTGCGGGACTAAAAGGGATACAAATTGTACCAACTAAAGTATTACAGCTAGAATCATGAAATTCCTCTGACCATGAAGAAGCGCAGTATAATTGGATTGTTCAAAATTTGTACTTTTTAGGGGGTAGGCGGGACAAAAAGGGTTCCAATTTAAGAATTGCAGCTATAGTCGGGAAATTTGGAGTGTAAACTGTGTGTAAAGCGCAATCTAAATGGATTTTTTGAAATTTTCTTATAGGGGGTGAGTAACAAGGGATAAAATTAGTACCAACTAAAGTATTGGAGCTATAGTCGTGAAATGTGATGTGTAAGTTCCACTGACAACGAGAAGCGCAAATCTAAACGATTTTTTCTAATTTTGTACTTATAAACAATGAGCGGGATAAAAATAGTACTAAATAAAATATTTCAGCTATAGTCGTGAAATTTTGTGTTCAAATTTTTCTGACAACGTAGACTTGCAACATAAATGTATTTCTCGAAATTTGTACTTTTAAATTGCGAGCGGGATAAAAATGGTACCAACTTTAGTATTACAGCTAGAATCGTGAAATTTAGTGTGTAAATTTCTCTGACCGCGCAGTAGTTTGATTTTTCGAAATTTGTACTTTTATGGTGTGCGCGGGACGAAAAGGGATAAACATGCTGTACAATCCTTTAATTACGTAAACACGGGACATAAATGGATATTTCAAAATTTGTTCTTAAAAGAGGGATACGGGACAACAATGAATATATCCACCAAAAGAAAATTAAATAAATACTGTCCAAAAACAGAGACGGATAAAATTAACAAATAACCAGCTTTTTCGCGTGCGAAGCAGCGGGTACTGCTAGTGTATTCATATTCTAACAACTGTTGCCACTGTGTCCACAATATCATTTATCATCCCCACATAAATTAAATTTCATTTACTTCGCTACAAGGCACTGTAATGGTATCGCACCAACATCGCCCACTTTTTAGTGGTGTATCAGCCCTTCTCCCCTTCCCTCTCCCCACCGCTCTGCCCTTCTCCAACGATGTGTGATTAACATGATTTAGTTTTTTTTACAATTTACTTTTCTAGGACGCAACATTGTCGGATATATCATATTTTCCAAAAGCAAAAAAACGCGGTTGCGTTGCCTTTTGCAGGCATAATTCAAGGTTTCGCTGCTGCAAGTTTAACGAGTTCTTGGTTTTTTTGTTCAACTTTTCGACAACTTTAAGTTGCGTTTTCTTTGTCGTGAAGTTTGCACCGGCACCCGGTGCAAGATGGCTGATGCATGTTGTGAGTTCATTAAATGTATAACATATCCTTGTACGGAGTTTCCATTAAAGTTTGTTTTAATACAAAAGCGTTTTTTTTTTGGATTCAAGTATATTATGATTGTATGACTTAAGGAAACAAAATGGAATTTCTGTAGATGAATATTTGTTAGCAAAGGAGGGAGGTATAAATCGGTTCCATAGTCAGTTATATCACTCCTTTTTTGAGGGGAGCGTTAGTTGCTTTAATTGCAACCCCAAAAACTCATTCCTTGCTTTTCATTTGTGACCTAACCACAAAGTATTGCTTCGTCCTGGAACAAGGAACATGAATGGTTGCTTGGCCGTGTTCTCGTCGCAGCAAACTTTTGTCATCACTATAAATTTTTATTAACGCTGACATGTTCGGTCGTTTTGTTTCGACTGCCTTTGCTGCTCTTGCTCTTGTTGCATTTGATGTTTATGATTGCTTTCTGCTCTGCAGCTGATTCTTTTTTTTTTCTTCATTTTTCACTGAACGGCTAAAGGCAGAAATATGCTCACCGACAATCTCTGGTGCTACGCTAGTGGACATTTGTTTCGACGTGCTCCTCCGCCAAACGCGCACACACAATACTTCACAGGATGGTCGGGTCAGGCTGTGTTGCACAAACCGCAACATGTGACCATCGGCTGAAAGTGCAGTCGAAACTTGAAACTGCAAAGATCCGTATGAAAGTAACTACAATACATAAAACGAAGTTGATGTCAGTCAAGTCGAAGTTCATGTATCCTTCACTATTGCACAGTAGACCGGGTCGAAAAAAGTTGCGGTTTTCTGCACTTAAAATGAGAACCATTACTTATGCATATCCCCAAATAGAATGCTCTGTGAAGTGATATTAAATTTTCTTGTAGGTATTGTTGAGACAAGAATCTATTATTGAAATTTCTCAGAAACCCCCAAAATCTTGAATTAGGGGTAAAAAAACTATAACTTAGTCGATTATAAACCGCTTTTCAGATTTTTTTACCAGATTGATCGTAGTCATTTGGAATGATATATGATATATAGATATTAGAGTGGCTTCTATTGTGAGGAAGGAAAAAATGTTGTTGATGTTCCACTTCGTGGACTAGGGTATTATAAGTTAGTTTCGCGCCAAATGTTTGTAACACCAACAAATAATCAAGCTAGACCCACCTTTAAGTATATGGTTTTAGTAAAGGATGACTTACATATGTGATGGGTTAGACCGCGGTTTTTCCGGAGTTGGATGAGTTTTTTATGATTTTTCGAAGGCATTTGATCTCGTTGATCATTCCATTTTGTGTAAAAAACTGTCTTGTTATGGTATTAAAAACACTGAACTATTATTGTTGGAAAATTATCTAAAGAACCGGAAACAGTACGTCCAAATAAATTCAAGTAAAAGCTCAATGGGAGATGTGATATGCGGTGTTCCACAAGGTAGTGTCTTGGAATCTCTGTTATTTAAAATATATATAAATGATATCAATAACCTTGAACTGACCGGAAAATTGTTTATGTATGCCGACGATTTATGCATATTTTATCCATACAAACAGAATTTAGTTCTTAAAACTTTTGTTGAACGGGACGCAGCTTTAATTTCAGAATATGCCAGATTAAATCAATTGATATTAAATGCAACGAAAACTAAATTTATAAGGTTTAGACCACAATCAAATCAAGGCGAAACTCAATGCCAGATTTTTGTGGATGGTAGAGAGGTCTCCGAAGTATCTAGTATAAAATACCTGGGGATTCACTTACAGAAAAATCTAAGCTGGAAAGTACATATTGAACAACTTAGATTAAAAATTGCACCTGTTGTTGGTATTTTATATAAGCTAAAAAATAAGCTAAACCTAGAATTCAAATATATTATTTTTCAAACGCTTGTTCAAAGCCACGTTAATTATTTGGCACTCATATATGGATATAAAAAGAACCTAGATCTAAAAACATTACAAATATTGCAAAACAAATCTTTAAAAATAGTTTTTAATCTCCCGAGATTGCATCCAACTTTATCGCTATACCGAGATATAGCACAAAAAATTTTACCCGTGTATGGAGTTCACAAAATGCAATTGCTAATGTAAAGAGTGATTTTTTTGAGGTTAGGATTTTCATGCATTAGTATTTGACAGATCACGTGGGATTTCAGACATGGTGTCAAAGAGAAAGATGCTCAGTATGCTTTGACATTTCATCATGAATCGTCTTACAAACGAACAACGCTTGCAAATTATTGAATTTTATTATCAAAATGCGTGCTCTGTTAAGAAAGTTCATTGCGCGCTTCCATTTTATGGTCAGTTAAATCGACCCACTGAAGCGGCTATTCGGGCTATTGTGACTAAATTTCGCACCAAATTTACATTGTTGGACATTAAACCACCAACACGCTTACGTAGAGTGCGAACTGAAGAAAATATCGCAGCTGTATCGGCCAGTGTTAATGATGACCACCAATTTTCGATTCGTCGCCGTTCGCACCAATTGGGTCTCTGTTACTCAAAAACGTGGAAATGCCAAAATTGGACTAAGCGGATGGACCACCTAAGACGCAGCCGCGGTCAACATTTAAATGAAATTATCTTCAAAAAGTAAATGTCATGGACCAATCTAACGTTTCAAATAAAGAACCGATGAGATTTTGCAAATTTTATGCGTTTTTTTAAAAAAAAAGTTATCAAGCTCTTAAAAAATCACCCTTTATGTGTTCAAAGTGATAAACAACATTGGATACCATAGTATTAATTTTAGCAGAATTCAACACAACTTCAACACAAGGAACAACTCAAACTTATATATTGCAAGGTGTAGATTAGAAGTCACTAAGCAAAGAATTGAACACATGGGTATCGTTGAATACAATAACTTGCCGCAAATATTGAAAGATTCTCAAACTGTTTCTGTTTTTAAAAACCGTTTAAAGGATTATCTTTATCAGAACATTGAAATGCTTCTTATATGATATGAGTTTTTTTATTTTTAATGTATTATATTATATTTTGTAAATATTATTCTTGAATTTGTGTTGCCAGATAGCATCAATAATGCCCTAGAGGCGCTGAGGCACTTTTTATCAATTGTAATTTATGAAATTAAATAATAATAATAAAAAAAAAAAACAAAAAAAGTATATCCATCGGCTTAGAATCACCAGCTGAGTCGATTTAACGATGTCTGTCTGTCCGTCCGTCTGCTGTCCATCAAAGCTTGTTCGCACTCTACAGGTCGCAATTGTTGTCCGATTGTCATGAAACTTGGCAGAAGTTATTTTTTCTGGCCAAGGAACATCGGTGTTGAATGTGGAGGAAATCGGTTCAGATTTAGATATAGCCCCCATGCAAATGTCCCTCCCGATTTGACTTTTTCCGCTCTAAAATCTACATATTGTACCCGTTTTACATATTACGTTTACATATTATAGTAGAATATCCCGGGAGGCAGGAAAATATCCCACTTCAAATCAAATATTGATTACAGACCAAAATAAAACGAACTAAAACCATGGTCTTCCAGTCAACTATTCTACATAAATGTTAACATATGACTTTCCACAGATGTCGTAATCCAATAATTTCTCAATAGAATATTTCATGTCATAATTTGGATATTGTGTTGGAAAAGCTTGATTTAGGTGTTTTGTTTGACTATAAGCTAACTTTCCTCAGTCATCTAAATTATATTATCCCTAAGGCTTATTCAGTTATAGAAATGCTGCTTAATTCTCAGATCATTATACGAAAAAGGTTTTATATTGTTCTTTTGTTCGATCAAAAATTGAATATGCTTCCTTCATTTGGAGCCCAAATGCTTCAGTACGTAGTTATCGTGGTGAGACGGTTCAGAAAACGTTTATGAAGATTGCTTTAAACTCTTTAAACTTTTCTGCACCAATTCCATCGTACGAAAGTAGATGTTCACTTCTTTCTTTAAAATCTTTTGCCTCTAGAAGAGATATATAGAGTTACTTTCTCTCATTCAGTTTAGTGCGCCGTCACGATCTTTGAAACATTACTACCCTTTTCATATCGATAGACATTTTTCTAATTACGCTTCTAATGAATCCTTAATTAGATCGATGAAACTTTATAATACTATTTCTGAATTTGTAGATTTTACTATTTCTAGTCTTATTTTTAAAAAATTAAAATTAATTAAATTTATTATTGTTATTAGTATAATATTATTATTGATTTGTAATACATTGCTGGTCTGTAGGGAGTTATTTCCATAGACTTAATAAATGAAATGAAAATGACAAAAAAATATTGTCTTTTGTTAAGCTATTTATGCACAGCTCAAAAGTTGCTAGGAAATGTGTCCGCACATGTAAGGTCTATATTAATAAATTCTCCATAATATACCGATCGAAGCTTAAATAAAAAATTGACGAGTATTTAATTTTTCCCATCGTCAAGGATCCTTCCTGGCGTGTTTGACACATATTTCGAACTTAAGATTGACATAGTCTATAGCTCTTCCTACTTTCAATAATTATGATATACCATTTCTAGACGAACGACTGCAAAATATACTATAGATATTTAATAATTTCTGTCTTGTAATATACTATTTTCTACTTTCATTCATCTTTGATAAAGAAATGTTAATGTTATTTGAATAAAATATTTATTTTTGATTTTATAAAGATAACCGCTTTCAATGTGTTATATTTTTAATGTTGAGTACAATGGAAGTGTGAAATAGCTTTTGCGGAATGATATGACTTTTTATCTATTTTATATTTTATTCATAATGTATTTATCTACCTTTTTATATAAAAAAATGGATTTTTCCTTTCACATTTGCGTTTTTTCAGCTTTGAAAAAAACCAACAACCCAATCCTACTTTCGTGAGGGTGTTTAAGTCTAAATTAGTGCATCCTCTGAAAGTATTGGTTTTTAGAGGTACCATCAATGTCGATTTTTAAGTGTGCAATATTAAAGGAAAATATTATTCAGTTAAATCAAACTGATACTATTCATTCCCTGACCTTCGATGCATTTTTTCAAGGCGTCACAAACGGAATGAACAACTGAATATGCCCCTCTGCCTGTGACGGAGGACATAAAAACAAAACACAACATTTATTAAAGTTGAAAAACATAAAACGAACCGAAACGAACGACCGAGGACAAACTCTAACAAAGTTAAATTATTAATACGATTAAACAACTGTTTGTCCGTGTCCTGTTAGCTTGTGTGCGTGGCGTGTGTATGAGTTTGTTTCTGCCCGGCAACCAGAAGGAATGGAACAAACATCGAAAATAATTGAATGCAAACTATGGAACTGGATGTGCTTTTATAGCCAAGACTAAAGTGGAACTGAGTTAAATAATTGACAAATTTATAGAGCAGTTTTCAATTCTAATAAATCTTTTAAATTGATCTGATTTAAAGTGTTATGTCACATTTTTAATTGTTTTTATTTATTTGTTGGTCAACCAGGTGTGCTATATCGCACGGCCTTGCCAAAATAATAATCTTAAGCTCATTTGCTATATCATTAATGCATACAATGTTCATAATTAGAGGACGTACTCGTTCGTATAAGCTTTTATTTGAAATAATTATCAAATACAAACAAACATTTTAATCCGTCTAAATGAAAACTTTAATTTCACATAATACGATTTACACAACATTTAATCCCACAAAATATCACCGGATTTAAGAGGACGACAGCATTTTTCATAAATTTCTGCGCATCCACAGAAATCCACATTAAACTCGCAACACAAGTCGACGTTTTAGCTAAACTGCAACTAAATCAACACGACAAATGCTGCGGCGGCTGGTTAAAAAACGCAACCATACAATCGCAAACACACCCACTCCCACACACTCGTACATACATCCATATAAACGTGTATGTATGTAAAGCAGTCACACACTAACGTTCTGGCAAATAATGTTCCGCAGAGAAAAGCTTCTCCACGCATATGGTAAAATTTTGTGTGGTGCTTGCCAAAAACGCTGGAAAAACGAAACAATATGGAGCATCCAGGCAGGCAGACAGACAGACAACAGATTCAAATTCGAGTACTTCATGTAGAGGCAGCTGCTAATTTAACTACGGCAGACATTAACTACTACTAACACTACCAACAACTGTAGCATCGCCAACACAACCAACACTTCGGCTCTGCAACCACCACTACTGTTACATACTTATACGTACTAACTACTACATGCACACAATCCTTATGCATGGCGGCAGATAGCGAAGAGGCATAACACTTACATATATAGCTACTCGTACATGTAGTATATACAGTGAGAATTTAAAAAATCACGGTAAAGATATCTAGTTCCAGCCAGAATAATTTTTAAAATGGCCCAAGAGCATTAAAGTAGGAAGATATCACTTGTCATTCATTATACTCTACATAAGTATTATAAGTTAGTTTCGCGCCAAATGTTTGTAAAACCAAGAAATAATCGAGCTAGACCACCTTTAAGTATACCGATCGTCTTAGAATCACCAGCTGAGTCGATTTAACGATGCACAGAGGTCGATTTTGCACTTTTAGGTGGCCAAAATTATTTTTGTATAAAAATGGACTTAAAATAATGGTTAGATAGCAGAAAAAATTTAAAAAAAATTCTAAGCATTATGGGGGTGGTTTTTTAGGGGATTGAGTAAGTAAAATATTTCTTCGCACCAAATATGTTGGCGCTCTCCATAAAAAATTATTTTTAATGAAAAAAAAGGTAGGTACAGATTAACAATTAAAGTGCAAATACATATTTTACAATATTTGATTATTCATTTATGGATAAATCTTGATCCGTGTCTGAAATATCGGATTCGGTATTCGGGTCAGCCGGCAGTAACATATTGATCGTTTCAGGGCAAAATGATCTTGGTTTGAGCCTTTTTTTGTTTCATGCTACTTAATAGTGGGTCTGAACTCAGTAATAGTCTATTGTATATATCACGGTTGCATTCCTCCCTCGAGAACTTTCTTGCGTAGTTTTCGCGGTATAACCGAAAGTGCTTATTTCTTGCTTCTGCTGCCTCTTCCGACAACTGTCCTATGGGTAATAAGGCATTTTCAATTACAGCTGCACCATGAATTAATATTTTATGCATGGTCCGAGCCATTGGTGCCATTCATATAGGTCGACATGCAATTTCGCAGTTGCCATTGCATATTCATCAAATTGTTGGACGTCTATTTGGTGACCACTTGAGATAGTTTCCAGTATAACCTTCAATCTATATATTAATTCAAAATCAATTTTGAAACCAAACTTGATTTTTTTTATTGTGATGTCATCCATAAAAAAACTATAATTTGGTCAGCCGCAGCTAGCTGCACCCAAATTGTACGTCATTAATTAGCCAAATATATGTAGTATTTAATAAAATAAAAAGTATTTCTCAAGATGAGGCAATAATATAACAAAATGTCTTACAATCATGAAAATTGAGGAAACATTTCATTACAAAACAACCTTTTTTGGAAGTTCTATAAATATTTCAAATAACGTCAAAAATAATTTAAAAATATCAAGAAATGTTGATTTTTACCTGAACTATTTGAATCCATCACAATCACTACTAAAAGATTAGGTGGACAACACAAAATTTCTGTTGTTTAAATGTTTATATTGAGAGCGCTGATAACAATAATGTGAACTTTTTGAAACGACCAAGCTTGAACGGTGACAGTTTGTGAACGGTGACAGTTTCGCCAGTAGGGATGGTAAATTATTGTTACTGGAACATTCCATTAGCTCTGGGATTTTTTGGGATTTTTAACGTCACTTTTTGAAATTTGACTTTTGACCGGCTAATTCTTAATAATCGACCTCTGTGCGATGTCCGTCTGTCCGTCTGCTGGCCATCTAAGCGTGTTCACGGTTTTTTTTTTTGACCATATGCTTAACTTATAGCTCTTAATTAATTGTATAATTGGTGCTAATGTGGATTTTGTGTAATTTTTCGTTATCAAGATAATCTAAAAAACCCAAGGCATTCGCACGTGACCAAAACAGAAGTCGTTTTCGCGACCAAACACCGATTTCAGCGAAACCTGTGGCAATATTTCAATGTGACCAATCTTAGAACGTTGTGTGCCGAATTCTCTTAAAAATGGCTTTGAATTTATACGAAAATTATTAATACTTTTTCTGTAATTTAATTTTAAGCCCCGTTGACCGTGACATGTCGCACGTGAAATTTTTTTCCATCATGGTATTTATCTTGTTTCAGTTGTAATTTTTACGAAATTATAGATAATATATATTTTTTGTAATGCACAGAAGTATTGAATTTATTCATTCTCAAATAATATCAGCAAAAAAGAAAATTTTGTTTTTCAATTTATTAATTTGAAATTTTAGCTGATCTTCCTTCAACTGTCTCACCGCTGTTTTCAGCTCTATTTACTTTTTTTCGCCTCCGATTTTGCTAATAAATAAATTACAAAAGTATTTTTTACAAAAATAAATTATTGATGTAAGATTTTTTTAATTTTCTCACTTAAGATGTCGCACGTGACCAACTTTAATGAAGTACCAAGGTCACAATTTTTCTCATTTTCCAGTAATGTTTATTTTTATTTAAATTGTATAAAAATCTCTGTTTGTACTTAAAATTTTATGATCTTTCTGCATTTACTTTGGACACAGTAGCAACAAATGTTGTTTTTCCATGTCGAACGTGACATCGAAATATGTGATAATGCAAAGCAAAAATATACAGTTAATAGCAGTCGTATAACTTCGTATCCTTTCTTTTCTGACTCTTTGTACCTCCTGAAAGATTTTAGAGAGCAAAAGTCAAAGTGTAATGTCTCTATTTAAGAACTGTTATCGAAACAAAATATGCAAGAGAAATATTCAGAGGAGTAAAGTTGCACTCGCGCGACTTTGTATACAAATATCTCAAGATAGGATATGAATTAAAGTAAAATTTGTTTACATAAGTTAAATTTGATTATTTCTCTATGCAAATATAATAAATCAAAGCGTTTACAAGAACTTTTAATTTTTTTGTCTTGGTGGACATTTCTACGGAAATGCCCATATTGTACCCGATTTTCTTTAAAATTGGCACAACATTTTATAATCGAACTAGAAACACCTATGCTGAAAGTGGGTATGATCGTTTCAGATTTAGATATATAGCCCCCATTCAAATGTCGCTCCCTATTTCACATTTTCCGCTTTAGAAACCACATATTGTAGCCGTTTTTCTTTAAAATTGGCACAACATCTTATAATCCAACTAAAAAACCTATGGTGAAAGTGGGTAAGATCGGTTCAGATTTAGATGTAGCCCTCATGCAAATGTTGCTCCCGAATGTTTAACCGATTTTGGCCAAACTTTACTATTACTATTAAAGTTCTAGAACCTACATCTTTCATCGGACCTTCATCAAATTTTGCAGATCATGATATTTTTCAATTAGGAATACCTACAGTGAATATTCGGATATATAGGCCCATGTTTTGGACCAGGCCCAGAATGTTGTTATAGGCCCCCTTTTGAAATGTCGGTCCTATTACTACTGTATAATTTGTATTTGTCTGGATCATTTACCATATTGTTAACCATATTCGTTAAATATGACTAAAGATGAATTTATAGTAGCTGTATAATTTATATGAACTACATAAAATTGCTCCCATGAAATACCTGGGTTTAGTAATCAAAGCGAGGTACATACGCAGGGAGTGGTGTAGGGTATTATATGGTCGACCCCGCCCGACTTTAGCCTTTCCTTACTTGTTTTAATAATTATTTTGAGTACTAAATTAGTCTTAGTTTATGAATGGAAAACTCTAGATATGTTTCAAATGCATACACATTAGGCTGGGTCACGGAAATAATACACCGGTCACCCCCGTATGTGAAGATTAGATTGTTTAATAATGATCTCCGAAATATTTCATTGCTGCGACAAGCCGTTTGTGAGCTAAACGCTCCTGAAAATACTTCCAAAAACATGTTCTTTCCGTGCAATTTGTTTATATTATATTTTTCACAAAAAAAAATCTGAATTCGCAGATCCTTGAAAGCATTTTAAATATAAATTTTTATTCTTGTCTTTTTTCATGGGTAGTAATACGCTATGCAACAAAAATTTTGTCGAAGTGTTAAATATAATATTTTCTAATGGATTTTTAAACTCGAAAACATTTTTGAAGATAATTTGTTTTTTTTTTAATTTTTTACTAATTTTTTTTTTTTCTGCGAAAGTACTTTAAATATTCGTACTCTAATTTAGCAAATATAAGGCTGAAAGAAATTGAATGTACTCATGATGGCTACACATATTGCGAATTATACTTTTATAGGAAAAGTCTTCAAAAATTTGAAAAAAAAATTGCGAAAAAACGTAAAAAAGTAAGGAAAGGCTAAAGTCGGGCGGGGCCGACTATATGATAAAGTCCACTATCTATCCGAATACAATTCAATTCGGTAAAGAATGAAAACGAGAAGGATTTTTGCGTGTTTCCTAATCATAGGCTGATATGACCTGACCTAATTTGTCAAATCGAGAAGAATATTTGCATCGGGACTATATCCAAACATGGAATAAAGTGACCCACTTACACAATGGGTTCTTCCAGTTCAAGTATAACGTATTATGCTCAATTTGAAGAAATTCGGTGAAAATAACGAAATTTGTATGCAAACTATAAATAAATCGGAACCGATTTGATCCATTTTCACCATGGGCGTTTCTAGTGAAAATATGAGATATTTGTTGTCATTTATTTTGGTTTAAGACCAAAGGTTGTGCTGAAGTCTTCAGCAGAAACCAAAATTAGCATAAAGGCAAAGTGAGACCCTTATTGTTGCAGCTAAAAGTTGACTGCGCAGTTTCGATGGGCGCTACCCCATCTCGTCAGAACATTAGCAACGAATGTATGTCTTTGACTTAAATCAGGGGTTCATATTATTACCAGCGGTCACATATGACAAATGAGAAGTGCTGATAAACAAAATATTCCAACACATACAACATAACAGACCAACTATACAAACAAACAACAATATGAGATATTTTTATTTTTAATTTGAAGAAGATTTGTTAAAATTTTAAGCACAAAAAGTCAAAGCGAGAGCGACATTTGTATGGGTGCTATATAAAGGGTGATTTTTTAGCTATTATCTTTTTGGCAACACTGGTTTAAACAGCTGACGCACGTTTCGTGTTTTGTTTCACTGTCAAACATCTTGAGTTTGGTCTATAATTTAACCATGAATCGTCTTACAAACGAACAACGCTTGCAAATCATTGAATTTTATTATCAAAATGCGTGCTCTGATAAGAAAGTTCATCGCGCGCTTCCATGGTCAGTTTAATTGATCCACTGAAGCGACTATTCGGGCTATTGTGACTAAATTTCGCACCAAATTTACATTGTTGGACATTAAACCACCAACACGCTTACATAGAGTGCGAACTGAAGAAAATATCGCAGCTGTATCGGCCAGTGTTAACGATGACCATCAATTATCGATTCACCGCCGTTCGCAGCAATTGGGCCTCTGTTACTCAACAACGTGGAAATGCCAAAATTGCGGATGGACCATTTGAGGCGCAGTCAAGGTCAACATTTGCATGCAATAATCTTCAAACATTAAATTATATGGACCGTACTATCGATTCAAATAAAGATTTCATGCATTTTTCTGAATTTTATGTGTTTTTTTTTAACTTTCCTATATCTTTTAAAAAATCACCCTTTATAAATCGGTTTAGCCGACTGAAGCTTACTTACTTGTTATACCCTCCACCTCCAGTATAGGGGTATACTAACTTTGTCATTTCATTTGTAACACCTCGAAATATCGACCTGAGACCCTATAAAGTATATATATTCTAGATCGCCATAAAATTCTAAGACGATCTAGCCATGTCCGTCCGTCCGTCTGTTGAAAGCACGCTAGCATCTAAACGATAGGAGCTAGGATGTCCAAATGTTCCATACATTCGTCTTATAGTCGTAGATTGGTTGGGATTGAAACTGGGGCGAATTCGGCCCAAAGGGAAAATTTTTTCCCTCATAAGGACTAAAAATACCTATAATAATCCCTAATATTTTAGCGTATTTAAGCATGTTTTTTCAATGTGTCTGTTTATATTTGCTTGCTATTTGGTATGCGCATTCCCCTTATAGCAAAAACGTGCACCATAAAGTGATTCTTATTTGTAGGGGGTGAAATGGGGCAAAAAAGGGATAAAATGGTACATATTAAACGAAAACAACTAGAAACTACGAAATTCGGTGTGTACATTCCTCTAATTGAGTAAATACATAATATAAAAGTATTTTTTTCCAAATTCGATAAAAATGGATAAAAATGGTACCAACCAAACTGTACCTAGAATAATGAAGTTCGGTGTATACATTCCCCTGATTGTGTAGACAAGTGAAACACACGCATTTTTCAAAATTCGTACTTTTTGGGGTACTTTTGGGGTTATATATAAAATGACCGCAACTAGAGTCATGAAATTCGGAGTATACATTCCTCTGACTTTGTAGACACGGAAAATAAACTGATTTTTCGAAATTCGTACTGTTTGGGGTCAAAATAGAAAAAGGGGATAAAAATAGTACCAACCAAATGACCGCAGCCAGAGTCATGAAATTCGGAGTATACATTCCTTCGACTACGTAGACATGAAAAAAAAGGTTTTTTCCAAATTCGTACTTTCAAGGGATACAATGGGTACAGAGGGATAGAAATAGTAGCAACTAAAGAACTACAGCTAGAATGATGCAATTCGGTGTGTACATCCCTCTAATTGTAACGTAAAATAAAGAGATTTTAGAAAGTCGTACTCTCAAGGGGGTAAACTAGCAAAAAGGGGGATAAAAATGGTACCAACCAAATGGCCGCAGCTAGAATCATGGAATTCGTTGTATACATAGACACGCAAAATAAAACGATTTTTCCAAATTCGTACTTTTTTACTTTTGCGGCAAAAAGTGTTTGAGTCATGAAGTTAGGTAGGTTTGAACTCAAAAATAAACTTTCGTTTAGAACACGACGTATGTACTTTTCGTCCGATGCTCACTGTATATCGCCTGTCATACAAGTACAATGGCTGCCTCAGGGTGGTGTGCAATTAAAGCAAGTGAATATAAATTAAACGGCATTAGAATAGTAATACCTCCCCAAATCTAGCTAACGCCTCCTCTCCCCTTCTACCATAAAAGCAAACCCACTCTCTTAATTCCGGATTAGAGAAACACAGACATTGCCTAAAAACACACACACGAACACACACATACACACATTGGTTTTATTGTTGATTCGGTTGCCACAAAGGGGCCTGGCGGAGTGGTTGAGTGCGTGTGTGTCTTGTAAATTTGCGAACATTTAAACTGAAACATTCATTAAAGCCCAGAGGAAGAGAAAGGCGTTGTTCTTGCGCTCTATACACATTTGTGGGTGTGTGTAGATGTGTGTGTGTGTGAGTTTATCTAACAAGCACTTTATTTATTTCTTCAAAAACGTTTTTGGTGTAATGACCTCATCTTTCAATTGCCTAAACTGGCCATAAGTATGCGGGGGATTTCCTCAACATATATATACGGGGACACAGTGGGACAATGTTGAAGAGTTTTTATTTTGATTCGAATCATGGGAATTTTAAACAATTGTTGTCAATTTTTGTTTCAACCATTACTCAAGCCATTGTTCAAATTCAGAAGGATCTATGCGGCTGTCGTCGTAAATTGGATCCAATGTCAATATTCGGAGCATCTACGGATACGATTGGGCCATTTCAAATTTTTAATTTGAAAATTTCGAGAAGAGATTGGCCTTCAGTTGAAACTTCATGAAGCTCAATTTCATCTCGGTGGTCAATAAGCAAAATTGGCGCATATGGGGTTCAGAGAACCCACAAGTGACTTTTGAGAAGCCAATGCATCCAGAACGAGCCACCTTTCCAATAAAATCAGAAATTTGAAAAAAAATCAGTACTTTTTTATTGCCGATTCTAATTTTAAATGGCCCACCCTACACTTCAAAATTTGTTTTGGTCTAGTTGAATATGGACGCTTGTGGGAAACAGATTCCTAACTCTTGCTCATCTTTATCGAAACATAGTGGACAATTCAATCAAATTTATAAAAAACAACAATTGATATATAAATAAATGGATTTATATTTGAATTAATTACAGATAAAACTTTAAAGGTTTTGTAGCTCCGACCTTCTAGGGCGTGTTTTTTATTTTGTCACTATTTCAAAAATGAAACATTACATTTTGGGATAGATTTTTTCCGTGCATGCAGAAAAGTCCTTGAACTAAATTGATTTCGAGACACTGTGTCTCAGTGTTTCAGTTTCCCCTCAAAATGGATATTTTGCCTCATCATCTTTGAATCTTAACTGCAAATATTTGCCACTATTTCAAATCGATTAATTGTTACGCATAAAGTTGCAACAATTGAATGTGATTCCATTTGAATTCTCTACATTTCCAAAGGGACTTAATATGTGCAAAAGAGATTATTTACACCCAAAAAGCCACCGAGCCGTAACAGGAAACACCCACACACACATAGAGACGCATACCCACACCCTCAAACATGCTCACTCATTAGATGCGGTTGTAACCGCCCAAACATTGGATCAACCGGCCAAGCAATCATCTTAAGTGTTCGTAAACGATTGTCTTCCTGTCCATCACGATGTCTGTCCACTCGGCCGGCTATTTGTATTGTTGTACATTATCCTTCATTTGTAATCACATTGCGTTGTTGTTGGCATCTTAAGGAGATACAATTTCCAAATACAAATTCAAACAGAATTCAATTGATTATATTATTACAAAGATTATAAATGCTGTGCGTGCGTGGGTGTGTGTGCGTGTATGTGTTTGCTAGGATACTGACATATGAGCCACTTTATGTTAAATAGGACAACTCCAATTTCTCAGATTTTTGAGATAATGTCAGGAAACATTATTTTTAAAACATTTTTAGAAGAAAACAAATAAAGAAGGTTAAAGTCGGGCGTGGCTGTGCGTGCGTGGGTTTCCTTCGTGTATGTGTTTGCTAGGATACTGACATAAGAGCCACTTTATGTTAAATAGGACAACACCAATTTCTCAGATTGTCAGGAAACATTTTTTGAAGCATTTTTAGAAGAAAAGAAGTAACTAAGATTAAATTTAGACGTAGCCGACTATATGATACCCTACACTTAATCATTATACCCTGTTGTGAAGGGTATAAAAAGGTCGCTACATTTGAACTGGGTGGTATACGATACAGCTATAAGAGGAGAATATACTACAAATTTCATACTTCTATCCGTATTTGTAAGAAAATTTGATCACAAACTTTGAATGGGAACTTTATATAAATCTGAACCAATCTGACCCATTTTAGCATAGGTTTTCTAATCGAAATTTAAGACGCTTTCCCAAATTTGATGCAAATCTGTGAAATATTTCTAGAACGAAAAGAATCAAATCAGGGAGTCATTTATATGGGAGCTATATATAAAACTGAACCGATGTGACCCACTTTCGCCATAGATGTTACTATTTGAAATATTAGATAATGTGCCGAATTAGAAGAAAATCTGTTCAAGTATGCGGGAAATAATAAATTCGGTGGCGAAATTTGTATTGGAGCTATATATATCTGAACAGATCTGGTCCATTTTCACCAGAGCTGAAATATAAGTTGTTTTGCGAACTATGGGCATCTCCCAGTGGCACGGACGCGACATTCGCACGCCTTAAACTACGCCAAAAACAAGAAAGAAACTGAAAAAGTCGATCAGCCCTTTTAGTATTCTAAAGCGCTTAAAGAGTACTAAATTTTAAAAATATATCGTCAGGATTTAGTACAAATTAGTACAAAATTATAAACAATTTTACATCGAAACGGACGCGACAAAAAACAGAAGTACTTTTGAAAATCTGCTAGAAATATTCAAAATTCAGCGATTTTTGAGAACTTTATTTTTTCTTATATACTTGTAAATGAAGGTCAGAGGATATATTTTGTTCGTAGATTTATGAAATATGAGAATTATCTCCCCACCTCCAGGATGGGGGTATACTAACTTTGCCATATTCTTGATCGTCATAAAATTCTAAGACGATCTAGCCATGTCCGTCTGTGCGTTTGTTGAAAGGACGCTAGCATCTAAACGAAAGGAGCTATAACGTTCAAAATTTCCACAAATGCGTCTAATAGTCGTAGATCGGTTGGTATTGAAACGGGGCTAAATCGGCCCAAAGGGAAAATTTTTTCCCTCACAAGGACTAAAAATACCCATAATAATCCCTAATATTTTAGCGTATTTAAGCATGTTTTTGACTATGTCTATTTATATTTGCTTGATATTTGGTATGTGCATTCCCCTTGTAGCGTGCACCATAAAGTGATTCTTATTTGTAGGGGATGAAATGGGACAAAAAAGGGATAAAAATGTTACATATTAAACGACAACAGCTAGAAACACGAAATTCGTTGTGTATATTCCTCTAATTGAGTAGATACATAATATAAAAGTTTTTTTTTTCCAAATTCGTACTTTTACTGGGTAAAATGGGAATAGAGGGATAAAATCGGTACCAACCAGAGGGCTGTACCTAGAATAATTAAATTCGGTGTATACATTCCTCTGATTGCGTAGACACTTAAAATAAACAGATTTTTCGAAATTCGTACTTTTTGGGGTTACAAGTGAAAAAATGGGATAAAAATAGTACCAATCAAATGACCACAGCTAGAGTCATGAAATTCGGAGTATACATTCCTCTGACTGCGTAGACAAGCAAAATAAAAAGTTTTTTCCAAATCCGTACTTTTTCTTTTAGGCAAAAATTGGTTGAATCATGAAGTTAGGTTATATTGCACTATGTACGTCTGATAATGGATTTTCAAAATTTGTACTTTTGGATTTAAAATAGAATGGAATACAACCAACTGTAGCACCCACTATCTTCCAATATTTATGGTATTTAAACTTTTTGAAAAAATAAATATAACAATATTTATTTTTTGAATTGGCGTATTGGTAGCCTTGCCTTATAAGCGTGGTTTGAAATAATTATAATAAAGAGTGATTTTTTTGAGGTTAGGATTTTCATGCATTAGTATTTGACAGATCATGTGGGACTTCAGACATGGTGTCAAAGAGAAAGATGCTCAGTATGCTTTGACATTTCATCATGAATCGTCTTACAAACGAACAACGATTGCAAATTATTGAATTTTATTATCAAAATGCGTGCTCTGTTAAGAAAGTTCATTGCGCGCTTCCATTTTATGGTCAGTTTAATCGACCCACTGAAGCGGCTATTCGGGCTATTGTGACTAAATTTCGCACCAAATTTACATTGTTGGACATTAAACCACCAACACGCTTACGTAGAGAGCGAACTGAAGAAAATATCGCAGCTGTATCGGCCAGTGTTAATGATGACCACCAATTTTCGATTCGTCGCCGTTCGCACCAATTGGGTCTCTGTTACTCAAAAACGTGGAAATGCCAAAATTGGACTAAGCGGATGGACCACCTAAGACGCAGCCGCGGTCAACATTTAAATGAAATTATCTTCAAAAAGTAAATGTCATGGACCAATCTAACGTTTCAAATAAAGAACCGATGAGATTTTGCAAATTTTATGCGTTTTTTTAAAAAAAAAATTTATCAAGCTCTTAAAAAATCACCCTATATTATATTTATTTATAAAATTATTTTTTCAATATTTGTATTTGTTTTGGTTTGGCTATATTAACAAATTTATATTTTCCTGTAATATTACTGCACTTCTACGAAAATCGACATCCTCTGTGGAATGAAATCCATGGTGGAGGGTATATAAAGTTCGGCCCGGCCGAACTTAACGCCGTTTTTACTTGTTTTAATTAGATGCAGCAGAAATACGGACGGGACAAAAATTTCCACTCATATTAAAAAAAACTTAGTAATTTTCATTATAACACTTCAATTGTTAATAAAAATAATATAGAACAAGCTAACTTCAAGTTTCATAATAAAAAAATAAAGTTAAAAGGTATTAGTGTGGTCTGATTTCACTTTTTGTTGTAGACCTTTTTTGGGATATGCCCATATGAAGAAAATCTGTTAAAATAACTGGTTTTTAGAGCGGAAAGAGTCAAATCGGAAGAGACATTGTTATGGGAGCTATATATAAATATGAACCGATCTGGCATATTTTTACCAGAGCTATTTCCAGTTGAAATATATGGCGTTTTGCCTAATGGGAAGAAAATCTGTTGAAATATGTGGTTGCTAGAGCGTAACGAGTTAAATCGGGAGCTAAATTTGTATGGTAGCTATATCTAAATCTGAACCGATTTTCTTCATATTAAATAGCGTTCGTCTTTATCCCATAAAACTTATATGAGTATACAAGTTCAAGTGTAATCAAAAAGTGAATATTAGGCAGCAATCTTGAAAAATGTGCCAGAAATATTATTAAGTAGAAACTTCAAGAAACCTCAAGCCCGATTTTCTCCATTTTGCAATTTCTCGTTTCCAGCTACAGCTTAAATGTCAGTATCACACACATTATATATACACACATTGGTACCAGTTTCACTCCTTTTTACATTTGGCCACTAAAAGTACGAATTTAGAAAAAATCGTACCTCTTATTTTCCGCGTCTACGCAGTCGGATGAGTGCAATACTAAATGACATTTTAGCTACAACCGCTTAATGGGTGCCAAATCGATATTCTACAGCAGAAATTCTCTTAATTTGTTTTTAAAAAATGATACCGAACGTAAATGTTTTAAGAATTGGGGTAAAATATTCAATTAGCTGTCTGGTTGTTTCTAGGCGACATCGGGTTACTCTTAATTGAGAATTGTTCCTTGTATTAAAATTGTGCTGAATTCTATTTAGGTGGTAGTGTGATGTCCGACATTGTTCAATACATTGTAGACGTAAACCAAGAACTTCATTTTGTGTATACCACACAGGTAAAACATGTTTTGCTACATCCCTATATAGTATTTTTTGTTTTTTTTTCCACTGAACCAACACTCAGGGGATGTCCCCAATAAATGCAGTGCATTGCGTTGGTGGAAGGAAGATCAGGTATTTTTAATCTCTGAATGTCGTAATCGGAGGGAAAGATATTTGCCGGAAGTCGGGTGAGCGTTCCTGGAGTGTCGCGTATCTCTACCGAACGTTCTCACGGGCGGTATAAGATCACGAATTTCCGAAGAAAGTATCGATTGAACAATGACACACAACCAACATTACGACGGTGTTCAAGCGAGACAATATAATTGGATATCCTACCGTCACCTATCAACACCATCGCCCTCCTCTGGACACGGTCAAGTAGCTCCAGTGATGAAGCTGGAGCACCCGACCATATATGGGAGTTGTATTCCATCTTTGGTCTGATGTAGATAGTATATATATTGAGAAGATCAGAGGGTGTGAAATAATTCTTACATCGTTTTAAAAAGCCTAAACATTTGAATGCTTCTTTCGACACATCAAATACATGTTTTGTCCAACGAACATCACGTTGTATTTTCATGCCAAGAACATCGAGAGTATCTGATTGCTCAGTATCTATACCGTTCATTAAAATCGACGACACCGTTGGATCAGTGAATCGCTTGTGAGACAACAAGGAGCACTGAGAGTTACGTGCATTAAAATCTATTCTATTCACTATACCCCATTCAGAAATGGCCAGCAAATCCTGGCTAAGTGACTCACCCATCGATCGCCTATTGTTCTCAATTTCTTGGCGACTAGGTCTATGATCGAATGAGTATGAATGACAGAGGTTGATGTCATCCGCAAATGAGTATATTGGATTCAAAGTCCGATCCAAGAGGTCGCCCATAAAAATCAGAAAAAGGGAGGGGAAAGATCAGAACCCTTAAAAGCCTCAAAAAGCTCTGCGTATTGACACTCCGGTGTTGAGTGAAATCGCCAGCAACCACAATTCCACTGTAAGGACAATCCTCTAAAATGTTTGTAATTGAATCGGAAAGGGCGTCAAAGCCATAAAGTTAAAGCCATTAAGTCAAAGTTATAAATTGTTTTCAATGATTTATTCTGTAGTATTTGTAGAGATTTCAGTTATGAGTTGTTCTTATATCCATATATAAGGGCCATATAATTAAGACGACTTTGAATTATTGCCTGTTTAGCCTATTAAGTTTTTGCATGTTCTTATACAATATTCCAATGACTATAGTTATTTTTGTTCGCAGTTGATCCATATGAAGTTTCCAACCTAAGTTATTTTGCAGTGGTATTCCTAAGTACTTCATACTAGTCACTTCCGAAATGTATTTCCCATCAACGAAAATATTACACCTGTCTTCAGAACGAGTTGGTCCTGGTCTACAGAGATACAAGCCGACCGACAAGCCGCCGCCGCCGCACAGAGGGTTGAAATCGCCTAAAATGGAGATTAATTTGGGGATAAACTCGAGGATAAACTCGGGTGAGGTAATGTTTATATTTTTTCAATATTTATACCAAAAACAGTAAAAGAATACATAATTTGAGTACAATTTAGTGAAAACAAAAAATTTCCTGGAAAATAAATTAATAATTCATCCATCCATCTATTCTTGTTATCGAACAAAACTTGGTACAATTGATTTTTGCGCACCAACATCACCCCGATTTGACTTTTTCGCTCTATATACCACATATTTCACTCGATTAACTTCATATTTGGTACAGTACCTTATAATTGAACTGGCAACATCTATGGTGAAAATGGTTCAGATCGGTTCAGATTTAGATATAGCTCCCACACAAAGATATCTCTCAATTTTACATTTGTTTGCTCTAGAGACCACATATTATAGCCGATACCTTTTAAATTTGTGACAACACCTTATATTTCAACTAGATTTCACAATTTTTTAATAAAATAATTTGGCGCAAAAACGCGCAACATGTAATTGCGGAGTTTTGAAGCAAACACAATGTAATTTAATTAGAAATTCATCATCTGGCGGTATGATACAGAATTCACATTTGAAACCCCACATATATTTTGACATGGCTAGAGTCTCCAATGAATGTTTCAATATGTTACAAACGTAAAGACAAAGTGAATATAATCCCATCCTTAGGTGGAGGGTATAAGAAGATGTAGCTCATATTTTTTGCAAATCGATATCTTTAGGCTATTTTAACAAAACACAACAAGTTCGGTTAACAAAAATTGATTTCTCCAAAAAATTTGAGTTAGGTCTTTTTTATATTAGGGTAACGATATGTGTATATTGTGAAATTTTTGATTTTTGTCCGGTTTTTCTTGGAATTACCCGTATGTAAACATGTTTGTCATAATAACATGTGTATGTATGTTATTAGTTTCAGTCCTTGAGTTCAATCACAAAATTATGCAAAGGACCACGAATGGACGGACGTATGCATCACATGACATCCATACATTCATCCATTTTTGATTCGAACTCATTTGCTTACAGATATTGATCGATCGAACTTTATTTGTTGCTATTGTTACTGATTACATGTGGCTATCTTAATGAGTATTTAACTCATATTTAATGACGACTCATTTCTTAAGATAATGTTTATTAATGCCTTCACAATTAAAGGAGTGACTGGTCTGTCCACATGAAGATGAAAACTGCGCTAACTTTGTGTTAGGACTCAACATAATTCAATGCGTTTTCCTACGTTTTCTGTCAAATATAAATTCTGGCAATCTTTGGTAAATATAATCGAAATCTCTTATAACGACATCGCTTATAACGTCATACCAATACAAACTCATACAAATTAATATTGCTTAAAGCAACATCACTTTTAGTTAATGAGTGTGTATCCTATTTTCAAAGGGTGCCATTTCGTGCAGGCAAAAGTTGTCCTGCAAAAGCGGGAACTCTTCAATCTTCCTAATTATGTTTTTTTTATTCTTCAAAGGCTTTCAAAGGAAAACAAGTTATGTTGATCCAAATCGTAATTTTTTTCAAAAATGGTATTTTTTATATACTTTATTTGACACAAATACAGTTTTGCGCCATAATGAAGCAATCAAGCACTCAAATTCGAATCAAAATATCTTAAAATGTGAGAGAAACAGTTGGACAAAGTCGAAAAAGGAAATTTCTTTTTTTTTTCAATTTTAAATGTCTGAAATTAAATTTTTGTTTGCGTATTGTGATCAAATGCGTACATATATGCCGGTGTTATAAGGTACGAATAAGTATTAAAAATAATTTTTGAAATAATTTAAAAAATTTAAATCCTTTAAGGGGTAACAGGATAAGTAAATGAAAAACTAAAAGCGCCAATTAACTCTATTTCACCCATAATTTCAGATGGATATCATTTGGTTCAAGTGTAATATGGACCGTCGGGCAGTGTAATACATGACGTAGAATGTCAAACAGTTTATGCAACGAAGCCATAATGATACTAGCTGATATAAAATTATTTATTGCGAAATTTAAAATAATTTTAAAGAACAGTTCGTAGCAAACTTCAAAAAATGTGCTTCAATACCCTAAATACTTTTTATTTATGTAGTTATTTTCAGTCCTTATTAGGGAAAAACTTTATGATTCTCGACCAATCTTTACTGTTTATAATCCTAACAGTCTACACAATCAAAGTAGCCTGAAGTTCATGATTCCTGATATAGCCTCCTTTCCTATTGTGACCCTAAAAGTACAAATTTGGGAAAATTCTTTTCTTTTGTTTTGCACGCCCACAAGATCAGTCAGTCGTATTCTAAACACAGCCATTTTAATTTATAATACATTATAAAGCTTAGTTTTTCATATTTACGTTTTTTTGTTTGCATTTTCACGATCCCGCTTTTTTTCTACAAAATCCCGCTTTTTGAATTCATAAATTCCGCTGGTCACGTTAGATATGAGCCATGTTTCGCTTCCGTATAGTAAAGTTGTCTTTACACACACACACACAACTTTGTGGTGAAGGAAATTTGATGGGAAAGCCAAATTTTATTCAGACGACCAAAAGCTGCTCGAGATTTCCCCAATTTATACCTTACGTCATGATGTGGAAAATTGGGTTGATAGGTTGATGTACTGTCGAGCCAGTCGTGGTAGTCATATGAATGATGTTCCGTTACACAGTGCAACACGAAAAAAAATAACCATATACGGACATATAAAATCACAATTTTTGTTCTTTATGACAAGAGCTAGAACTTTGCCTCAGAGAGTAAATCAAAATTCCGAACGGTTTGCAAGATATGAGCCTGAGAATATGATCACTTTTTTCCAAAAATTACACCGAGGCCTCAAATCTCTGGGGGCCCATAAAAAAAGTGCATGACTTTGGGGGAAAAAAAAACACGGGTCTTTTTTTTGGTCTTTTATCATGTAGCGGTGTCCGTATATGGTTATTTTGAAATGACTTCAAAAATGTTGCACAGTGAAATTTTTGGGAAATTTTTCAATTTTGCGGCTACCTAAGCGCTACCTAAACGGTGTTAAGAATAATTCCTAGGAAGTTCATATGTTCTAGAAAGTTGTTTATTGAGATCTTAGGTACATTTTTGTAGTTGATTGTTTCCTTGCATTTTCAACGGTTTGCTACCTATGGACCTGAACAGGGGAAAAAAGGTTAAAAAAATCGATTTTTTTAAGTTTTTTTGCGATTTTGACCTTGAAGATGAAGTTTTTTTGATTTTATATGTTCACAATTTTTGTTCTTTATGACAAGAGCTAGAACTTTGCATCAGAGAGTAAATCAAAATTCCGAACGGTTTGCAAGATATGAGCCTGAGAATATGATCACTTTTTTCCAAAAATTACACCGAGGCTCAAATCTCTGGGGGCCCATAAAAAAAGTGCATGACTTTGGGGAAAAAAAACACGGGTCTTTTTTTTTGGTCTTTTATCATGTAGCGGTGTCCGTATATGGTTATTTTGAAATGACTTCAAAAATGTTGCACAGTGAAATTTTTGGGAAATTTTTCAATTTTGCGGCTACCTAAGCGCTACCTAAACGGTGTTAAGAATAATTCCTTGGAAGTTCATATGTTCCAGAAAGTTGTTTATTGAGATCTTAGGTACATTTTTGTAGTTGATTGTTTCCCTGAATTTTCAACGGTTTGCTACCTATGGACCTGAACAGGGGAAAAAAGGTTAAAAAAATCGAATTTTTTTAAGTTTTTTGCGATTTTGACCTTGAAGATGAAGTTTTTTTGATTTTATATGTTCACAATTTTTGTTCTTTATGACAAGAGCTAGAACTTTGCCTCAGAGAATATGATCACTTTTTTCCAAAAATTACACCGAGGCCTCAAATCTCTGGGGGCCCATAAAAAAAGTGCATGACTTTGGGGAAAAAAAAACACGGGTCTTTTTTTTTTTGGTCTTTTATCATGGTCTTTATCATGGTCTTTTATCATGTAAAATGTTGCACAGTGTTATTAAATGACAAAGTTCAACCTTTCCAATAAAACCAGAAATTTGAAAAAATAAAAAAATAAATAAATAAAAAATAAAATAAACTGTATTTGTTATTCGAAGTAGTAAATATTTAAGATTATAAAAATGAAGAAACATTTCAAAATATTTTTTTATTTATTTTATCGGAATCAGCAAGATATTGAGTTTAGTAAACATCCAGTTACTTATATCCTGTATAAAATAGAAAACCCAAAACTCATTAGAAATCATATTTCGATATATGTACTTCTTCAACAAGTATATTAATTTTTTTTTGTAATTATCACAGAAAAGATGCACGACAGAAAGTGTTGAATTCAAAATTTCATATCCGATAGGCTATACTATCCCTTTAAGGACAATCGGTTATAACGAATGAAATTCGCCGGTCCCTTGAATGTCGTTATAATTGATTTCGAACGTAATATACGGAACGCATTTTTATGAAGTTGAGTCTTCATAATTTATTTTGAGTAGAGTAGACGTGTTTTTTCGCGTCTACAAAGATCATAGCAAAGAGGAGATGACAATCTTTCAGACAATAACACTCAAAATGTTTTCACTGTTAAGCTATCTTTTAATAAAAACACTGGTCCACTGCACACTGGTCCCAAATCCATTTTTTATGGCATAAAGTCGAAAAATAAACATACAGTCTTGTTATTTTGCACATTTGCTAGACATATCATACGCAAAAAATAAAAATAAAATTGGGCCGATCGGACCACGCCCACTACCACCTCCCATATAAACTCTATATATAACCAACATAATTATCACCCTGTATTAGTACAGGGTGACCAAAAACAATATTTTATGAAAGCTTAAAAGAATGAAATGTTGTTTATTTTGACGAAATGTGTTTTTCTAAACATTATTACAAAAGCAAAATATAGCATTCAAATAGTATACTTTAAACTGCAATTTAAATAATTATTTCAAGAAATAAAGTAAAATGTATACATGTGTACAAAAAGGTGAATGATGTTGTATACCATTTTAAAGGTACTTTCAATACCTTTTAAATAAAATATTGATGGGTCTCGTACACAAAACTAATTCAGAGATATAATCATATATATGTCTATGGCTAATCAAAAACTGTGCTAAAATAAAATGACAATTTTTGGAGTTTGCCGAAAAATGCTGACGAGATATTAATTCCACCATAAATTACAACCTTTCACATTTACACTTTGAGTCAAGTTGAGTCATACATATAACTTTTGGTCCACGACATTTATAGATTATGTTCTCTACAAATCACAAAATTACAATACCTATGAATACTTACAAGACCACAATAATCATAAAATGTTAAATATAATTTTTCAATTACTAACTCTTGCCGTCAATTTTCATAATATAGTCAATTTATTATTTTCTTTTTAAGTCTTGATTTTAATTAATTTGTAAAACTGCTTTATATCAAAATTAATCCCCCTTTTTTTGAACCGCAAAGTTTAAGTACCATTCAGCCTTTTGGTGTTGCCACCTAATTTTCTCCAGTATATTTTCTTGATTGCTTGGAGTGTTGCCATAAAGAAAATATATACACATTTACCACTTTTAATTTTTTTGAATTTCTGCCAAAAAAAAATGGATTTGGGACCATAGTGCACTGTAAAACTCGAACCACATTCTACTTTGACCTAAGGTGAAAGGCCATATTACCCGTCAGAATGATTAGATTGTTTATGCCAAATAGTATCACATTCCATCCTATGATTGATTGATTAAGTGAATGACATGTTTTTCTGCATATAAAAATATACAGTCGAACCTAAGCTGAGGGGATATCAAGCGACAGGCCGTTTATTACCACTTCCCGCTAACAAAGTTTCACATTTATAATTTGTTTGTTATCCTACTTAAAGAGGTAAAACTAGCGACGTTTTGAGAGATGTAGGAATCTCTGAAGCAATCCTTTTAATAGCATTTTCCCATTTGAAAACCTTTTGCTTTGAAAATCGTTTGTCCATGTCATCAAACGATTTTCCACTTCTGGGAAGTCGGATATTTTGAATCTTTTCATTTTACCATGTCCTTCAAATGGTGCATCGTATATCGAGCCACTCTTTTGAATTATACGCGATATGGTTGATATTGTAAAGCAGAGGGCTTTTCAAGTTTATTTGACTTCCTCCTTTTTGGGCAATTTTTAAATTATTTATTTAACTGTATTTATTTATTTCAATTTTTAATGTAAGGTTTAACGGTTAGAAATACTATTTGAAAATAACTCGAAAAAGACTCGTAAATGATTATAAATATGATTGAAAAGCGACTCAAGAATGATTATTAATATGACTGAAATGCGACCCGTAAATGATTAAAAATACTATTCGAAAATGTCTTGGAACTGACCAGAAAAGCAGCTAATAAAAGACTCTTCAAGAATAGTCGCTGGTAGGGTGCCCGAAAAAACAGACTTCTATGATTTATTATTATTATTATTTCAATTGGAATTTCAATTCAAAAAAGACTCAAAATGATCAATAATTCCACAAAATGCTGATTGAGTAGTATGACATCCCACTAACAGAGGTAAAAAAATTGAAAATCACACTTATCTCTATAAGCTCCACAATGAAATCGAAATCACAATCGAAGTCACTCCGAAGTAAATTCCAAAAAATACAATCCCACTAAAGAGGTTCAAATTCCCGTTTATAGAGTTTTTTTGTGAAATGTGCAGGGACCATCAAAAATGTCCCACTAAAACAGGATTCCTACTTATCCAGGTTCGATTGTAGTACAAAAGTTTACATGACAACTCTTTCTTTGTGTGACCATATGTGGCGACGAAGATCTCTGTATCGTATCAGATACGAAGGCTTTCTGAATCTCTGTCCTGCGATGAGTTCCACAGAATACTCCAAAGTAGTAGTATTGCTGCGACTTGTACAATAGCTTCGGGTATGGTCACATCACTTATCCGTGCAACATCTTCAGTTGTGTTGCATATACATATATATAGGGTGTTTTTTATTGGGGTATAGAACTTTAAGTTGGGATCACTTGCTTAACTGGCGGCCATTTTGTCAGCTGTCAAGTGATTAATATTTAGTTTGGTTTGCCATTTCATCATGAACAGGTTGACAAAAGAACAACGCTTGCAAATCGTGCAAATTTATTTCGAAAGTAATGGTTCAGTTCGCGAAGTTCACCATTTTATGGTCGACATAATCGTCCATCAGAGCAATTAATTCGGTTAACCATGGATCGTTTTCGCACTACGTTTACTCTATGTGAGAATACGCATCCGCAGAGACGTCGAACAGTGCGCACCGAAGAAACAATTGCCGCTGTAGAGCAAAGTGTTGAAGAGGACCCGAATGAATCGATTCGCCACCGTGCACAGCAATTGGAGCTGCACAGCAATTGGAGAAAGTGGTTGAAAATTGGACCTGTAGAATTGGCTATATTCGAGCCAGCCGCGGCGGCCACATGTCCGAAATCATATTTAAACATTAATGGCATAAAATTATCCTTCCAATAAAGCCAAATTGATGGACATTAAAACGATTTTCTTGTGTTTTATTTCAATTCGAAGTTCTATACCTCAATAAAAAACACCCTATACATGCCCCAAGATGCAAGTGTCCGGTTGTGTTGTGTCGTTTTTTTTTTTACAACTACAGTGTCGCATGCAACTAATGCACTTACAAGTTTGCGTGATCCTGTTAAGACTTTTCTACTAGTTTTCACAGCAATTGACATGGCAGCAGGACACTTACACACTCCATGCTATCACTCCATTCCTGCTGAAGTTTTTGGGGTTTCTTGTTTGATTGGCTTAGTAGTGTTCACTTTGCACGGGGAGTAGTTGGCGAGTAGAGCTATGTCAATATTCGGGATGGGTGGGGGCGTTTGTCCAGGTCCTTCCAAACTCTCGATCTATGTTTGAGCTGAAACAAACATGCAGTCCTTCGACTAAGTTTCAGTTGTTGCTTTTTTTCATTACATTCGTGTGCTTTTTTGCTGTTCTTCTTAGACTCGCTCGTAAGTATTTGATGAGTTGACTTAATTACAAAAGTTTCCTTTTTCCGGTGGCCATCTTCTCCCGCAGCTGTCGTTAAATTGTGCTCCGTTCCGTCGACTTGTTGTATTTGTGGACGAAAAAAAAACATGGCAAAACAGTCAGTAGGTGGAAGTGTGTAAGAGGTGCCTATCAACGGGTATTTGCATGTTGAACGATGTTCTAAGCGGCACGTTCCCTTATGGCCATGGTCGTTGCGTTGCATGCTACAGAGCTATGCTGTGGCGTGGCGGAGGTGCCGATGTTGTTGTGGTTGAATTGAACGTTTCGCTCTGTAATGCGCACCACATTAACTTCTGCCAATATGCACGGAATTTTAAAAATGTTCAATGTTGCCACATAAAAAATGTATGCAAATTCAGCAAAGTGGAAGAGGAAGTTGTGCTAAGCTGCATTTTTCATATTGCAAATAGAAAACGCTGCTAAAATGGAAATTTAAAAACAAATTTTAAAAGCACACATTAAAGGCATTATGAGTAGTTGGGCATAAATTAAAATGATGCGAAGGATTCATTAATAACACGATGCATTAGGGAAGGAACAAATTGAGCTTACATTAAGTGAAAGTTCCTATAAAAATTCAGAGTGGGACTGAATGAAGCCCATCACTGGCATTCTTGAGTCCTTAATATTCAAAACGGAGCCCGTGAGTGATGCTACGTAAACCAGAGTCCTTAAAATAAACACTTTTTTAATCTGTATTAACATATATATTGAAATAAGAAATTTATGACGTTTTTCATTTTAACTTACATGGGAGGTAGGCGTGGTTGTGGGCGGATTTAAACAAAAGATTGTGTTTGATCTAATTTGACGATATAAGGGATGGGTGCGAAACTTCAAGGTCCTAGCTCTATTCCTTCTATTTTTTTGCCGAAGCTTGTATGGAAATATTTCATTGTGCGACGTTGTGCCGTACTTGTTTTTTATACCCTACACCACGAGGATGGGGGTATACTAACTTTGTCATTCCGTTTGTAACATCTTTATCTGGGATCCTATAAAGTATATATATTCTTGATCGTGATAAAATTCTAAGACGATCTAGTCATGTCCGTCCGTCTGTTGAAAGCACGTCAGCATCTAACCGAAATGAACTAGGACGACAAAAATTTCCATAAATGCGTCTTATAGACGTAGATCGGTTGGGATTAAGAGTGGGCGACATCGGTCCAGAGTGAAAATTCTTTCCCTAACAAGGACTGAAAATACCCCTAATATTTCGAGTATTTAAGCAATTGAATTTGAATATGACTGTTTATACTTGCTTGATATTTTGTATGCGCATTGCCTTTATAGCAAAAACGTGCACCATAAAGAGATTCTTATTTGTAGTGAGTGAAATGGGGCAAACAGGGATGAAAATGGTACACATCAAACGACAACAGCTAGAAACACGAAATTCGGTTTGTACATTCCACTAATTGAGTAGATACATAATATAAAAGTATTTATTCCAAATTTGTACTTTTAAGGGATAGAATGGGAATAGAGGGATAAAAATGGCACCAGCCAAACGGCTGCACCTACAATAATGGTGTATTGATTCCTCTGATTGCGTAGACACATAAAATAAAGATATTTTTCGAAATTCGTACTTTTTGGGGTTAAAATAGAAAAAGGGGATATAAATTGTACCAACCAAAATACAGCGGCTAGAGCCGTGGAATTCATAGCATACATTCCTCTGACTGTGTAGACACGAAAAATAAATGGTTTTTACAAATTCGTACTATCAAGGGATACAATGGGATCAGAGGGATAAAAATGGTACCTATCAAACGACAACAGCTAGAAACACGAAATTCGGTGTGTACATCCCTAATTGCGTAGACACGTAATATAAACAGATTTAAGAAAGCCGTATTCTTAAATGGGAAAAAGGGGATAAAAATGGTACCAAACAAATGCCCACATCTAGATTCATGGAATTCGGAGTAAACATTCCTCTGATTGCATAGACACGCAAAATAAAACAGATTTTTTCCAAATTCGTACTCTTTTACTTTTACGCCAAAAATTGGTTGAATCATGAAGTTAGGTTATCTTGCACTATGTATGTCAGATAATGGATTTTCAAATTTTGTACTTTTGGAATTAAAATCTACCAATATTTATGGTAATTACGCTTTTTTGAAAATATAAATATAAGAATATTTATTTTTTGAATTGACTTGAAGTATTATTTCGATATGTAAACGTATTGGTAGCCTTGCCTTATAAGCATTATTTGAAATAATAAAAATTTGATATTTATTTATAAGATTATTTTCTCAATATTTTTATTTGTTTTAGTTTGGGTATAGAAAAGTTAAATTTTCGTGTAATGTTACTGCACTTCTACGAAAATCAGCAGCCTCTGTGGAATGCAATCCATGGTGGAGGTTTTTATTTGTTTTTTTGTTTACAAAATGTTTTCCATTTCACACCATTTCCGAAATGTCCTCCTTTTTTGCCCCTCTTTAGCTTGCGATTCTGTTCGAATGTTGACAGCAATTATGATTTACAGTTTTTAAACTGTGCCTCCGCGTTATCGGGATTATCTACTTGAAAGCAAACACCCACCGCTCCTGCACACAATCCATGGTTTAGTTTGGCTGTAGCCCCTCCTGAATGGCAACTTCATGTTACATGTCAAATTAGGCGAACATATGATTGTGATACTAATTTTTTGTGGTGTTTGTTGCAAATTTACAAGTGTACATGTATGTATGTGCATGGGTATGAAATCGACTTGTACTGTGTGCGTTAGTGTGGGAATTTTGTATGCACACACATGCATATACATATATGTAGTTCCCCACAATACACATGTAACACAATTTCATTTCATTTTCGTCGATTAAATTATCATTTGTCGTTTATTTTCGACGTCATCGTTGTGGCATGTGTGTGTATGTGTGTCACACATTTTTCAAATTTACTTAAATCGCACACATTTTTTGTTTTTGGTACGGGAAACGGAAAACAAGATTGATGCTCAAAATGAAATTGTATTACACACGCACACACTTTCAAATATGCGGCAATAAATAAGGCTATATGTACAGTGCATTCAAAAACTGTACGTAGAGTAGTTAATTAGTAATGAATAGCATCTGACCAGTGTCTCGTATACAGTGGTACATACGGATACGGATCCCTGATGGAGCTGAAGAACTTCGTGATTCGGTCACTGCACCAATGAGCACTTCTTGAGGCAAAATAAAAAAAAAACTTTGAAATTTGCTATAGCCACTCCCACTTTCAGTGGGAGGGTTTTTTTTGGTACACGTACATTAGGATGGGTTCATACAAAAATAATTTCAAGCCACCCCAGAAATGAAGATTCGATTGTTTAATGATGATCTATAACATAATTCGTTGAATGAAAACCATTTTTTAATTGATTGATAATTAATTTGAATTTACAATATCTTAATGAAAATTGGATTTAAAATAATAAGGAAATAAATTTGACATAATAGAAGAACTGTAAGCACACAAATCCCCTAGGATCATTTTAGACGGATAGTACTAAAAATTTTTGGATTGGACAAAATTGCAAAAAGATTTTGAGTTTTGCTTAATTTTCTCTTGAAAACTTAACATATATTGTTTGTATAAAACAAATTCTCTAGAATAATGGTCATTTGTAAATTTAAATCTGTTAATAGCTGCTTCTTAAGTTTTTTTTATTTCTTTAATGCAGGTGTGTACCATGGTAGCTTATGTATGTATATTCATTCAAAAGATAATTTGAATTTTAACAAAGGCACTGTAACATTCATTTAAAGTTTTATTACAAAAAAAGTTGACCAAATGACAGATAACCCGGCATTATTGATTTTATTAAAGTCACACTTACTATAGTCAATTTCCCAAACTCGACCACCGTCAAATGCATGGAATTTCAAGAAATCAAACCTCGACCAAATTACTTTACTAAGATTAAAATCCCCTAAAACAAGTAAGTAAGCTTTAGTCGACTAAACCGACTTATATACCCACACTCTGAGAGAACATATATAAAGAAGTTATAAGGAATAAAATTTTAAATTTTTTAAAATTACAGAGTATCCAGCGTTAAAAAAGTGAATTTTGAACCCGCTTTTTTGGTAAAATCGACATTATCTGGAAATAAGTCCTATATCGAGGTATGCCATCGTATATATAGGTTTATAATCAAGACTTCGAGCTTTCTTTTAAGGTAATTTGCAGCTCTTTAACCCTCTTGGAACCGAAGATATCCAACATCAAAGGTGTCCTATGATTTAGTTATCGATTTCTTAATCTATTACGAGTCAACCATATTCTGGCATTGTTTTACAAAGTTTCGAGTGTTTTTTTAATTTTTACAAAATATAAATTTTGTCTGCGTTGCGGTTTTGGACATATCCCAGAGGAGAAAATCTTTAAACACGGCCGAAGGCCGGCTACGAAGGAAAACTTTAGTCTTCGTAGCCGGTTTTAGACATACCCCAGAGGAGAAAAACTTATACCCCGGCCGAAGGCCGGCTACTCGAGAAAACTTTAGTCTGCGTAGCCGGTTTTGGACATACCCCAGAGGAGAAAATCGTTAACCCCGGCCGAAGGCCGGCTACCCTAGAAAACTTTAGTCTGCGTAGCCGGTTTTGGACATACCCCAGAGGAGAAAATCTTTAACCCCGGCCGAAGGCCGCCTACTCAAAAAACTTTATGTTTCTGTCTGCGTGTTTACATATAAAATACTTTTAGGATGTACAATACATCCACATGTGTAAACACGACTACAGAAAACAAAATTTTTACAATTATTGCAGACTTTCCCCAAAAACATTATTTTGAAGTTGAATATCTCCGGTTCCAGGTGGGTTACGATTCCGTAACCCACATTGAAAGAAAGCTTAAAGTGTAGGCTATAAACTGATATTAATCATCTCTTACCTCAATATCGATCACATTTCCAGATAATGTCGATTTTACCAAAAAAAAGCGGTTTCAAAATTCACTTTTTTAACGCTGGCTCCCGATGGGTTAATGATTTTAAATTTCAATAAGCTTTCCAACGATATATATATCGACCCGATCGGATCAGGAATGACGACTACAGCTCAAATTATATATCCGAACTTTCAAGGCCCCGATCTCGGAAAGTTGAACATATCGCCATTTTTTTCTTTTTTTTTGGTAATTTTTAACGCTCTACAAGGTTGTATTTTTTTGACCATCGCCATTAAACTAGATTTGTTCCTTTTTTTGGATACAGAATTGTAAAGAAGCCGCAAAATCTATGAATAGTTAGTGCACTGTGTAGGGCTTATGGAACTTTATACATTATGAGAACAAGATTCTTTATGGATATTTAATTTTTCACTATATTGTCGCAGCTTAAAAATGTGCTATATGCATATTCTTTCAATGTAAATGTATGAATAATTTTTGGGTGCACTGTATGCGTGTGAAAAATATCACCACGCAACACAAATTTTGCCGAAGGACCAAATTTTTTTTGGATGAATTTAAAAAATGTTACTTATATGGTTTCTTTGCACCGAGCTCAGATTTTATCGATAGATCTGTTGCATGTGCACACTGATTTCATCGTAATAATGTTAGGTATTGAAAAATAAAATAAAAGATTTCTTTCACATTTTGTTTTTTTTTTTTGAATTTTAGGAACCACTTTTTCTGTGTGAAAGTAGAATTCACAATTTTTGTAACCGAATTGTGGTAAGAAATTAAAAAATATATATCCATACCATTCTTTTGTACATATGTTGATTTTGTGGTTTTTTCAGTATGCCTAAAGTATGACACAAAATTTGTATTTTCTTGTTGCATAGTGTATTCAACCAGTTTTAAATCGTATCAGAATGTGAGCTCATTCCACGCGTTCAATGTTGTCTGTCCGTCCGATTGTTCGCCTGTTGTCTGCCAGACCAATTTAAGCTTATCAACTCAATTGTGGTTTTAGCGCATGAGAACTCTGCCGAGCGGGAGGGTGCCAAATGGCTTACATGCCGATGTACGACGATGAGCAAAGTAGGAAACATTTCCGTTTTAAATTGAATATCGATACTGAAGTTTTTCCCCCAGTGTGTGGGTGTGCGTATAGGGGGAGTATGAAAGAGGAAAGTACTTGTGTGTGTTGTTGTTGTTTTTTTTGCACACGTTTGTTCTACAATCTCGACCATATGTGTCCATATTTTATTGGGGCCATTGGTTTTGACCATATGTGCAATTTTAATGAAATTTAATTTTCATACCACATTTTGATAAATTGTCAGATTTATTATTATTAAAACTGACAAGGTGCAACACACACACACACTCCTGCCCGCCAGTACATGTGAGAGCACAGCTGGAGTAATTGTAATTACCCACAATTGCTGCATTAACTGTTTTGTAAAACTGGTCAATAAAATACACCTGAAATATTATGGAAATTTAATTAAATTTATGGTCTTTACATGTTCACAATGTTTGGCCAAATGATGTCGTGGGGATGGGTAGATATTGAAATTGAATAATAATCGTTTCAATCCGAAAATCTTACAAAAAACTATCCAGTTCTTTAATTTAATATTTTCCTCTGAAAGTCACTTTATTTAATAATTTTGACATACATACAACTTATTCCATATATACATATAAAATATAATGATTTTCAGGACGATTCCTCCTTATAAGTTATATTGATGCAAAATAATAATAATACTTAACATTTTAATTATGCCTTAATAGAATCTCTTCGTCAGTTTCATTGCTAGCACACTCACCCAAGTTTCATTGGTTTATAAGATTGAAATTCAGATGAAGTTAACATTTGCCAAGAGCGTTCTTTATTGTTCCCAAATGGCAAATAGCCGCAGAAATTGCTTGATGTTGAACTTTTTCATATGCAAATGAATGGAATGCTCACCGTGGACAGTGGTTCAGAAAAATAAAAGCGGGGGTACGAAATATCGCCCACAAATATTATGAAAAACAATCCAATAAAAATGGGCGATATTTCATATGAAAAAGCAGCCAAAAAATTGGTTTTTTTTTGATAGCTATTGGAAAATCTATATATGTGTCAGATTGTATGATAGTGGCTAAGTCAAAAATGGAGATCAGATCTAATTTAATAAATATTCTTTTTGACATTTATAAAAAATGTACCGCTACAATGGCATTTATAATTTTATACACACCAAAAATGCCTGTAGTGTTAGTTTGAAAATGGTCTAAGTCACACCATATCCACTGACATTGATGAGTGGTGATGTAAACAAACATTTTGTATACCCTCCATGGGGGTATACTAACTTTGTCATTCCGTTTGTAACACCTTGAAATATCGACCTGAGACCCTATAAAGTACGATCGTGTAGGCTACTGCATGGCCAGCCGAGGCAACAATTTGAATGAAATTATTTTCCATTATTAACCGGAAGGATTGTACTTTAAAATAAAAAAAGAAATTTGAGAAAATATTCATTAGTTTTTTTATAGCATTTAAAAAAAAATTATTTGGCGGTCCTTTTATATATATTCTTGATCGTCATAAAATTTTAAAACGATCTAGCCATGTCCGTCCGACTGTTCGTCTGTTAAAAGCACGCTAGCATCAAAACGCCAAGGAGCTGGGACGTCCAAATTTTCCATAAATGCGTCTTATAGTCGTAGATCGGTTGGGATTAGAGATGGGCGCGGCTCACGTGAATTGCATGAATCACGTGATTCACGCGTGAATCACGCGTGATCGTGAGCAAAATTTATTTTACTCACGTGAGCGTGCGTGAACGTGAGCAACGACAAAATATTCGTGCGTGAATGTGCGTGAGTCTAATTTCTGCGTGATTCACGTGATTTTTTCGTGAGTGACACATATTTATTTATTTATTTTCATCTTATTTCGTTTAAAAATCCGAAAATTTCCATTCAAAATAAAATGCATGTATATACATGTATTTATTTCTAAAACAAAGTGCTTCAATGCACGAATAATTTCTAATTTTTCTATTATTTAAGCAAGTATTGCTTGTGCCAACACTATGCACTGCATTTATATGGGAGACCCCCTTAGTGCTAGTTCACTTAAAAAATCACATAAGTGATATCGGTATATGCTTTATTTTCTACTTGGATTTTATGTCAGTGTCCTATTTTTTAACTCTGCAAGTCTTAATACTACTTTAAAAATATGAATTTAAGACAAACCTCAGCGATTTCAATAATATAATTTTCGGATTTGCGAGGCGTTGCTCATTTCGATTTAGAATAGGAAATAAGGGGGATAAAGCATATATTATTTTCTTTGTGGAAATTGTTTGCGTGATTTACGTGAATCACGCGTGATCGTGAGCAAAATTTATTTTACTCACGTGAGCGTGCGTGAACGTGAGGAACGAAAAAATCTTCGTGCATGAACGTGCGTGATTCAATTTTTTTCCTTCGTGAGCGTGCGTGAACGTGAGCCAATAATCACTCACATCTCTAGTTGGGATTGAAACTGGGTGAAATCGGCCCAAAGGGAAAAATTTTTCGCTCACAAGAACTAAAAATACCCATAATAATCCCTAATATTTTAGAGTATTTAAGCAAAAATAGTACCAACCAAGAGTCATGAAATTCGGAGTATACATTCATCTGACTGCGTAGACACAAAAAATAAAAGGTTTTTCCAAATTCATACTTTCAAGCGATACAATGGGAGCAGAGGGATACAAATTGTACCAACTATTGGTGTGTACATTAGGGCGTACCTCAAAAAAAAAGTTCGCCGTACACCTTCGAATATGAAGTATTATTGAAAGGTAGTTTCAAAAAAAAAAATTTTATTTTTTTATGCCGAACGTAGGGGTCGCGCTTTTACATTTTTCTATATAACTTGTATTTATAAACGGATTTTAAAGTGTGATACATCGATGTTTTTGTCTCGACGAGGCCGATTTTTTTGTCTTTGAAGTCATTGAGCTCAAGCACCCCCTTCTGGTACTTACCCATCATTTCTCAGTTGCTACTACCCTAATGTACCACTCTAATAATCGAAAATTAAAGCTCGCATAAAATCATGAATCATGTTTGAGCTCAATGACTTCAAAGACAAAAAAATCGGACAAAAACATCGATGTATCACACTTTAAAATCCGTTTATAAATGCAGAAGTTATATAGAAAAATGTAAAAGCGCGACCCCTACGTTCGGCATAAAAAAATAAAAAAAAATTTTTTGAAACTACCTTTCAATAATACTTCATATTCGAAGGTGTACGGCGAACTTTTTTTTTTTTACTTGTAACCTGGTACGCTCTAGTGTACATCCCTCTAATTGCGTAGACACGTAATAAAGAGATTTGAGAAAGTCGTACTCTTGGTAAAATAGGAAAAAGGGGATAAAAATGGTACCAACCAAATGACCACAGATCATGGAATTCGGTGTATGCATTCCTCTGGCTGCATAGACACGCAAATAAAAAGATTTTTCCAAATTCGTACTTTCTACTTTTACTGCAAAAATTGGTTGAATCATGGAGTTCGGTTATTTTGCACTATAAGACAATAGATTTTCAAAATATTACTTACTTAGCTGCAGACTGCCACGATCATGATTTCGACCATGTCAAAACTCAAAACAAAATAAAACGAAAAAACTAAAACAAATGAGCGTTGGCACAGCAGAAGTATTGCTGGGTAACTATTCCTGCCTATACACATACTTACATATGCAACTCAATGAGATGCTTGTAAGATGGCATGTGTGCTTTATTACTTGGTGCGATTTTTTAAACGCAAATTCGGCAAGTGAGTTGTGCTGCTCGTTCGTTTGTGATAATCATCTCCTTATAGAGGCCGGGTTTGATGTTGAAAAGTCGCTGCGAAGCCACTTGAAAAGACTTTTAACATGGTCGAAATCATGATCGTGGTAATCATGATCTTGAGCCATAACAATATCCCAGTTCAAATCAAATATTGATTACAGACCAAAAAATACAAACGAAAAAACTAAAACAATATCATATTTATTTATAAAATTATCTTTTCAATATTTGTATTTGTTTTGGTTTGGCTATATTAAGAAAAATATATTTTCTTGTAATATTACTGCACTTCTACGAAAATCGAAATGGAATACATTCCATGGTGGATGTTCGGCCCGGCCGAACTTTACGCCGTTTTTAATTGTTTTTTATTTGTAATGTGGTTCAGATAATCTGAATAACATATAAAATGAAATTATTTGAAAAGTAAATAATAATTTTGAATATAAAGTTTCTTGACGAACAACCGTAAATATTTATATAGATTTTTTAAATTTTTTTTATAAAATATTTTGCCTTTCTTTAATTTTTTGGTAAGAAAATATTACGTTTGCGAATTAAAATAACATATTCTTTTGTTTAATTTTTTCTACTTTGAGAAGAATAAAAGTCGTCTAAGTCAGTGCATCCTCTGAAAGTAGTGATTCCCTTAGATGTACCAACATTGTAAATTTGTTTATAAAAGTTCGATATAGTAGAAGAATATTCTAAGAAATAATTTTTGTGATTCGGTGGAAAAATAGTTTACAATTGGCTCAAACGTAAACCATTATCACTAAAGGGTGATTTTTTAGCTATTATCTTTTTGGCAACACTGGTTTAAACAGCTGACGCACGTTTCGTGTTTTGTTTCACTGTCAAACATCTTCACTTTGGTCTATAATTTAACCATGAATCGTCTTACAAACGAACAACGTTTGCAAATTATTGAATTTTATTATCAAAATGCGTGTTCTGTTAAGAAAGTTCATCGCGTGCTTCCATTTTATGGTCAGTTTAATCGACCCACTGAAGCGGCTATTCGGGCTATTGTGACTACTGAGGCTACTGTGACCAACACGCTTACGGAGAGTGCGAACTGAAGAAAATATCGCAGCTGTAGCGGCCAGTGTTAATGATGACCATCAATTATCGATTCGTCGCCGTTCGCAGCAATGGGCCCTGTTACTCAAAAACGTGGAAATGGCAAAATTGGACTAAGCGGACCATTTGAGGCGCAGTCAAAGTCAACATTTGTATGAAATAATCTTCAAACATTAAATTATATGGACCGTAGTATCGATTCAAATAAATGATTTCATGCATTTTTCTGAATTTTATGTGTTTTTTGGTTTTTTTTTTGAAAAACTTTCCTATAGCTTTAAAAAATCACCCTTTACTATCATACTAACTGCCGGGCCAAACGACTGAAGCCAATATCATGACATTGGCTAGTTCCCAAATATGACGGACACCCTGATTTAGAACCTTCGTCCTAACTAAACGGCAGTAGCTAGAAACAAGAAATTCGGTGTGAGCCTGCGGACGAGCTACAGAAAGGTATTTTTTGAAAATTTTACTTTTGAGGGAGGGAAGAGATAAGAAGGGATAAAATTGGAAACAATTTAAGTGATGCTATATTCGTGAAAATCGGTTTTTACATTTTTCTGACAACGTGGATGTCCACGCAACATACATTTTTCGAAATTTGGACTTTTAAGGGGCGATAAAAGGGATAAAAATGGTACCAACTAAAATATTACAGCTAGAATCGTGAAATTTGGTATGTAAATTCCACTCTTCAAATAGAAGCCGAATATAAATGCATTTTGGTATTTTTTAGGGTCAGCGGCACAAAAGGGGATGCAAATGGTAGATTCGTGCTTTTTTGTATGTAAATTCTTCTGACCACGTAGAAGTGCAGTAAAATTGGATTTTTCCAAATTTGTACGTGCGGGACAAAGGGATAAAAATGCTGTACAGCACTTTAATTACGTTAACGCGGAACATAAATGGATATTTCAAAATTTGTATTTATAAGGACGATGTGGGACGAAAGGGGATAAACGTGGTACCAAATAAAGTACGTGCCTTTAAGGGAAAGTGATTTTTCAAAATGTGTTCTTTTTGGGAAAGAGATGCAAAAAGTTATAAAATAGCCGGCTGCATCTAGAAACATGAGATCGAGGATATAAAAGGCTCTGCGGTTGTAATTTTTTGTTCATAAATAATGATAAAAATGATGCATACTAAAGGAGTTCAGCTAAAATAGAGCAATTCGACAGTCACATTCCTTTGACTGTGTGTGAGTGCTATCTAATAGGAGGTTTCCAAATTACTATTTTATATTTATCTATATCCACCAAAAGAAAATTTAATAAATACTATGCAAAAACAGAGATGGATAAAACTGATAAAAAATAACTGGCTCTTCCGCGTGCAAAGTAGGGGCACTGCTAGTATTTCATAATTGGTTCTTGGGTGTTATTTAAAAAAAATCAAATATGATATAAATATATAATAATATAACTTTGGCGATACTTGGCATTTTAAATCGTACTATAAATATGGCAAAATTAAATTGGCATTGTGGAAGAACTCAAAAAATATGTGTTTTGAATGTAATACATTCCAATTCCAGCTATTCGATCAAATTATTTCTTCTTACGAAAGACGATTTTGTTCTGGTAATGGAAAGGAGCAGAATCAGGAGAAGATTAGTGATCGATTTGATCATATTTAATATTTTACATGAATCCTTAATTCTGCTGCCGTGTATATTGCAAAAAACCAAATTTGCCTCATAACAAATTTGATATTTCTTCAATTTTTTGTTTATAGAAAAGATATTAATGGTCTGTTTCGGGATGACGAAACACTCATTGAACTCGTCAAAACGATGAACGAAAGTTGATTTGCGTTTCTGTATAACGAATGTCAATTTTTGAGTAAAACTCAAAAACTTTCATTTGCTTTTCTGTATTTTTGAGTTTCCCGAAAACGAAACCAATCGTCACAAATGTCAAATCTGGACGATTAGAAAAACCCATTCGTGTATGTACGTTGAGAAATGAAAACAAATTGTTGAAATGTATGTTTTTTAAATAGAAAATTTATTTTCTTTTTAAATAATCAGTTAAATTCGTTAGCACGTTTATTCTGATGGGAATAATGAAAATACAATATTGACACACAGATACAAAATAATTCTCACATATACACTTAAAATAACACTATCTTTTGTCCTGCACCCAGCATAACATTGGAAAAGGGGAACTGGAACAAATATGGTATTTTTGCACTATTATGTCCTCAAAAGGTATTTACACAAACTATTTTGAAATAATTATTTTGTAAACAAATAATTTTTTCTGTCAGTTAATAGGGTTGCCTTCTTTTGCACATAAAATTGTGTTTGTCTATGAATAAAATTATCAAAAAATTACAAAAAATCTTGATGGCAATATTGTTGATTGACAAATTAATGAAAGCTTTTAACTTCAAATCATAGGGCGAAAACTTTTAAACGAGTTATAAAAACTCAATTTATGAGTCGTTCGTCAGGGTATCATTTGTTCGTGTAGAATTTCAATCGTCATCCGGAAACACAACCTTAATAATTAAATTATTTTTTTTAGATCATGATCGACCATGTCCAAAGTCTTTTCAAGTGGCTTCGCAGCGACTTTTCAACATCAAACCCGGCCTCACAACTCACTTGCCGAATTTGCGTTTAAAAATTGCACCAAGTAATAAAGTACAAATGCCATCTTACAAGCATCTCATTGAGTTGCATGTGTAAGTATGTGTATAAGCAGGTGTAGTTACCCAGCAATACTTCTGCCGTGGCAACACTCATTTGTTTTAGTTTTTTTGTTTGTATTTTTTTGGTCTGTAATCAATATTTGATTTGAACTGGGATATTGTCCAGGCTCAAGACCATTTTGCATCTATATTTAATAGAATGCAAATTTATTTACAAATGACAGGTGACATTTATTACTTGGCTGCAGACTACCACTATCATGATTTCCACCCTGTTTCATTCAGGTGGCTTCGCAGCCACTTTTCAACATCAAACCCGGCCTCTATAAGGAGATGATTCTCACAAACGAACGAGAATCACAACTCACTTGCCGAATTTGAGTTTAAATATCACACCAAGTAATGAAGTACACATGCCATCTTACAAGTATATCATTGCAACTCATGTGTAAGTACGTGTATATGCAGGTATAGTTACCCAAGTCGCTGCGAAGCCACTTGAAAAGACTTTTGACATGGTCGAAATCATGATCGTGGTAGTCTGCAGCCAAGTAATAAATGTCACCATGCCATTTGTAAATAAATTTGCATTCTATTAAATATAGATGCAAAATGGTCCTGAGCCAGGACAATTTCCCAGTTCAAATCAATTATTTTTTTTAATTTTGTATGCGATTTTGGCTTTTTAAAAACATTATTTGATTTTATGCAGTTTTGAAAACTTGTTGGAACACATCCCCAATTTCAGTATGGAAGTAGAGCACATACTTTTTATGCTGGTTACCGAGGATCCCACACACTCCAAAAAAGACACCCAAGTGTATTTTGTTTTTGAATTATGACTGTAAGTGGTACAGCTCAACAATCCAATTGTGTCGAAACACTGTGCATTGTCTTTAAACCACACTGTTGTTGTTTGCTGATGTTCTTCTTATTGCTACTGCTGCTGCTGTTGTTGCCACAGTTGTTGTTGTTGTTTGTGTTATAATGATGTTCGGCAGTTGTATTGAATACTTTAAAGGATGCTTGACTTGATTTTTCGATTATAAGTGCGTGCATGTGTGTGTTTGCGGGCGGATACTGATGCGGCAACGGGATATGAGAGTTGTTAACAAACAAAAAAGTTTCGCTGCATGCTTATGTTGCATCTGCGAGAAAGTATTCACATGCGGCATGCATATGTACGTATATATGAGTGCTCATAATGAGTCAAGTTCTTTTGAGTGAGCAGAAATGTTTCTGTGGCTTCATTTCACAGAAAATCAAAGGGACCACAACTGCAAATATGCAAATATATACATACATATATGTATGTATGTATGTGTGAAAAACCCCAAACACAAAGACATAGATGTTCCCACATAACGATTATTTATTTGCTCATATACTGGTTGTTGTGTAAATGATTTTGTATGTATTAGAGTGGCTTCTTTTGTGAGAAATAAATAAAAATAAATTATTAACACATTTATATCCTTTGGAAAATAAAAGTCCTTTAAAAAAGACACACGACCACGAAACAAAAAACTGCAGATGTGCTATTAATGTCCTATAGTTTTAGTTCTATATAGTCTCGTTCTTAGGAGGGAAATCGTGTCGCACGGTTTTATTATAGCAGTTTATTCGCAGGTTTCCACCCAATTTATTCTCCCGAAGACAAAAATGTCAGAATTTTTTTTAAAAATTAGCTTTGCATAAGTCTTGAATGTGTTTACGATGCAAATGAGCACATATTTCAGTTTTTTTACTCATTTATCCCATTCAGGTTCCACTGTTTGAAAAATATGTTCTGCCCTCAATGAGTTAAGAAGTTCTAAAAACTACAATTGATGAGCATCTAAAAAATCTGCCCTTTATACTGGTTCATATTGCAAATCTGTTGGTTTTTTTAATACCATTCTCACCTCACTGTCCAACTCACGGACGGGCAATTATAAAATCATTTTAGTTTTAATTTGCAGCCACTCTAATATATATGCACTATGTGTATATTAGGGTGCCCTGACGAAACATTTTATTCAAGTTTCATAAAAATCAATTAACATCGAGACGAACAACCTGTAAATATTTGTATATATATTTTTTTGAAACAGAATATTTTGTGTTTTTTTTTTTCATTTTTGGTAAGGAAATATTATTTTTTCGAATTTAAATAATATATTTTGTTGTTTTTTGTTTTCAATTTAGGTAAGAAAGAGTAATGTTGTTTTTTATATCCTCACTCAACAGACTTTCTATCTATCAATTTAAATGGGGGTAAATCTGTTTTCGAAACAGCAGAATATTAAAATTTACAGAAATAAATAAATGCTACACAACCTAATGTATATTTAGCTTAAATAATTTTGTTTACCCATTTTGAATTGGAAATGGAATAATTTTTGAATTACAAATGGAATAATTTTTGAATTTCAAATTCAAACTTTTAAACTTCAAATGGTGTCTTTTGAATTACTTATGACGAGTTTTGAATTGCAAATGACGAGTTTAATTACAAATGATGGCTTTTGAATTACAAATGATGGCTTTTGAATTACAAATGACGAGTTTTGAATTACAAATGAAGAGTTTTGAATTTCAAATGATGTCTTTTGAATTTCAAATGTTGTCTTTTGAATTTCAAATGATGTCTTTTGAATTTCAAATGATGTCTTTTGAATTACAAACGACGACTTTTGAATTTCAAATGTTGTCTTTTGAATTACAAATGACGAGTTTTGAATTTGAATCAATTGACATTTTTTGAATTGCAAATGGAATTTTTGAATTTCAACTGGTGTCTTTTGAATTTCAAAAAATGTCTTTTGAATTACAATTGAAAAAGGTGTATATTTAATTTTCCATAGACTTATGAATAAATAAATACCATCACGAAACTTATGTAGCTGACACTGTTAGCTATTAACGAAAGTTATTTTACAAAAATCTAAGATATTTTTTGTTTATGAAATAAATACGAAAAAAATTAAATGAAAACATTTGACAATTTTCTGTAAAACTATAGGAAATTTTCATACAATTAGATATTAAAATATATTGGTATCTTATACCACAAAAAGTTATTTTTTGTTTAAATTACAGAAATCCTTTATATCTCTTTTGTATTTGTTCAGCTTGAGGCCATAGGGAAAACTGGTGTTGTTAGTTTTATTTTATTTTATTTTTCCCAATATTTCGGTTGCCTTCGTCAACCATTATCAGGGGTAAAAACAATTAAAAATAATTAGCGTCGTCCTGTTCGTCTGCACAAGTTATTGTCAAGAAAAGTCAACAATACACAAAACCAATTAGAAATCCTTTATTTCGATCCACCCTAGTGTCTACAATATCTTATTTTTAAAAATCGGGAAATATAGTTTTATTCGTCATATAGAAAAGTATATATTTGGAAAGTTTTATCTGGAATAGGGGCAATATTGCCATACCCCTTATGCCATACACTTATTATTATTTAAAATTTTCATAACTTCTATGCTGGTGCTTAAAATCCATTTTGACTTGACTTTTTTAAATTGTTAATAAATGTGGAAGCTGGAAATAATCCGGCCTTAAATAAAATTAATGTCTTTTAAATTCCATACAAATGCTATCTGAGATGTTTAACCGAATGAATCGTACTTAATTCTGTCCAACTCAGCGGTATAATATATAAATCTGATTGATATACAAACATACAGTGTTTATTATGAACTGCAATATAAAGTAATTATACTCTTATTCAGAGTTACAAGCCGACCCAGAATTATCGGCGGCTCTACTCAAAATGGGTCGGCGGAGGCGGCTTTCGGCTGATTTGTCGACTCGTTCTGTCATTCGATTACCCCTATTTATTTGACAATTTTGGGAAAAGAGAAGGAACAATTTGTATTGGTTTTTAATACCTTTTTCTTTTTTTTGACAAGTAATTCAATATCTATATTTATAAAAGAGAATGCCGTCCGTGTGAACACGCAAAACTTTATAACGGATCGTCTGATTTTCACGATTTTGGGCTTGATGAATTCGTGTTGGCCCAAGGAAGGACATAGGATGTAAAATTGGTACATAAATATTACTGACCACGAGAATGATAAATATGATGCCGAAATTTGGATTTTCATTTTATGTGTGTGGCAATAGTGTTTTTTTGAGCCAGAAGGCTGCAAATTGGAACGTATATATTACTGACCACAAGAAAGATAAATATGATGCTGGAGTTTGAATTTTCGTTTGGTGGGTAGTTGGGGCGTGGCAAAAGTGTCTTTTAGCTAGAAGGCTGAAAATTGGAACGTATATATTACTGACCACGATAATATCAATATGATAAGATCAATATGAAACCTGATTTTAATTTTACCATTTGTGTTTTTGCCTGGCGAAGCGGGCGGGGTTCAGCTAGTTAATTAATATAAGCCAATTATTATTAGGAAATCCATTCCCAAAATTTATAATATGGATGAATTTAATGAATATTTTTGCAATTACAGCTTTTCACGTGAGACATATTTGACCAGACATCTTGAATATATTTATCCTTCCAAAGAATGGTAAAGCTCTAACTACTTTGACACACTAAAGAAGCCCAATAGAGTAGCTGTTGTTTATTGTTTTCTTATAAGAACACATGGTCTCGCATACTGGAATTGATAAATAAATGCGAGTTTCAAATCAAAATGCAATCATCAATCAACTTTCAACTTTCTATAGACTTCATCCTATAGTGGCATACCAAATTCAAAGAAAGACCCATATATTTCACAGTAGTAGGTTGTATAAGACGACAGTTATATCGAGCCCTTAGCGCGGAATTATCGTAAGCGACATTTTCTGAAAATATTTTTTATTGTTGAATTTTAAATTGTATAAATAAAAATTGACAAAATGTCAAAATTGTTAACGTTTATATAAAAAATGGGGCTAAGATTTTATCGTAAGTCGCTGTTTACATTTTCAAAGAAAGCAATTTTATCGTAAGCGACAGTTTATTAATTTAGGCAAATACTGTTAGATAATGTAAGAGAACTATTCATCTGTTGGTTGAAAGTACGATAGAGGTTCGAAGTTCCCAGATATTTGATTTATATATTTTTTTATCGATCCAGAAGAAACAAATTTACCGAAAAGAACTGAAAGTAGCTCTAAATTATTGTCTTTTTGGAGAACACAAAACATTTGTGTGCCTTCTATACAATAATTTAATATACTTCTTCGAATATTCGTATATTAAGCCAAATACTATATATATGGTTTTGATATCATTACCCTATTACTGTGGGTAATTGTTAACATTTCCTTAATTGAAATAGTGGCAAAATTGATAAAGAAACATAATATTTAGCTTAAAATAGTGATGAAAATTGGCACATTGCCCACAATTCTATAGAGTTAAAGAGTAAACAAGTAAAAACGACATTAAGTTCGGCCGGGCCGAAATTTATGTACCCTCCACCATGGATTGCATTCCACAGAGGCTTTCGATTTTCGTAGAAGAGCAGTAATATTACAGGAAAATAAAATATTTTTAATATGGCCAAACCAAAACAAATAAAAATATAGACAAAAATTAAAAAGTTTCAATCCCAACCGATCTACGACTATAAGACGCATTTATGGAAATTTTGAACGTCCTCGCTCCTTTCGTTTAGATGCTAGGGTGCTTTCAACAGACGGACAGATGGGCGGACATGGCCACATCGTCTTAGAATTTTATGACGATCAAGAATATATATATTTTGTAGGGTCTTAGGTCGATATTTCAAGGTGTTACAAATGGAATGACAAAGTTAGTATATCCCCATCCTGAAGGTGGAGGGTATAACAACTTCAGTTTTCTTTAAGAATGTTAACATAACATAACATTTAACATTCCCGGTCATACAATAATGTCAGTTGATTCTATACACACCACAATTGAATCATTTTGTAAAGGAAGAATAATTTGGGCCCCTTCTGAGTGGCCGACCATAATTACAAATTCCCGCACAATACCGAAGTGTTACGAAAGTATTTTACTAAATCATTTAGATTTTATGGACTGGAATTCATTTTCTACAGCATTTCTATCACCAAACATTAAAATAAAATTTAATTGTTTGGGATCGACATATTTTAAAAAAACTGGGATTTTGCGCACAATTTAAATATGGATATTTTGCAGAT